>WHPX01000463.1:0-230104 GCA_011057435.1 Actinia equina | reverse complement strand
CGACAAAGCACCTGGCACAAGGAGACTTCGTGCACCTCTGGACCGATGTGGTACGACGTACACAGAAAACCAGAAAACAATCACATTCTGGAACGAGGTAAATCATTTGAATCGTATCTTCAGCAGAAAAAAAAAACCCTAGCGAATAAGAAGGGAACTTGAATATTATAGAAACTGTGTGAAACACGTACGTTTGTAACCATACCGTTGTTTCGAACGTGTATTGTTTTTACTCCAACTCTACGATCCCGGCGTACCGTGAGCGGTTTAACTTTTTGTATTTATGGAAAATAAACTTGTTATCACCACAGTATAAATTATTGTCATTGACCAGCCAAATACATTGCGTATTTTTAACAAATTGACATCAGTTTTTTGTGTCTGTCCTCTTATTGATGAGAAATAGGCAATCATCACGCGATAAATTTTTACAGCCAATAAGCGCGCGAGAAATTTGTATAGCCAATCAGCACGCGAGAAATTCGTAAGTTATCGTAAATTGTATGTATGAATCGCAGGTGAAGACTGACAACCGCTACCAATCAGTAGTGAATGGTGTGACTATCACACGTGACAGAAATCTTCTCTTACGGTTCTTCTGTTCGTATGAACGAAGCCGTTTTGTCAGTGCGTCCTTTTCACCATCAAAGAAGACAGTGGTTGCGTCTGAAGGTATTGGAATTTGATGGAAATTATTGTCTTGCGCAGAACATCGCGTCCTTAAGTTTTGTTAAATTGGAATTAGGAAATGTTGATTTTTACGGAGGGAGGAAAGTGGAGAACTCAGATAAAAACCAAGATGAGCACCTCAGAGACGTATCCAGGATTTTCCGAATTGGGAAGGGGGGGAGGGGGGGGCATGACCAAAGCCCCCGAAACACCGAACCACCGAACCTAGAAAGAGCAGATTACAATTATTGTCGACAGGGAAGTTTAAAGGAACTGAGTTCAAAACTTGCGAAAATATGATTTTTGAAATGTATGAAATCCAGTTGAAGTTCTTGATCTCTTTTCACAGGATCCTATGGCAACTTCACCTTCTCCATGGATTTCTACCAGACTTCTAGCTATTTAAAACCTTACTCAGTTTTCTCTTACCCAGTGGTTGTCTACCCAAACCAGCCTCTGTGGGTTCAGTATGAAGTCAAGAATACCAACGCTGATCTGGTCGTGTTTGCTGAGAATTGTCGTGCTACGCCTTCTAATGATCCCAATGCGACTCCACAGCACGTGTTTCTACAGAGAGGGTAAGGGACTCACTCACCTCAGCTTAGTGTCAACAAATCTTTGACATCTTTAACTTAAAACTGATATTCAAACACCTGATAAGACATTTTACTCTTTTGACAGATGCGTGCGCGACTCAACCATGAATTATTGGTACAACCCAAACAGTAAAGTCCAGCGGTTCTCCATCAGATCGTTTCGTTTCGTGTATTCCAACACCTTCCTGGTGTATCTACACTGTGAGCTGATTGTCTGTCATCGTAACACAAACAACTCAAGGTGCACACAAGGTTGTATCAGCAGCTCCAGAGTACGTCGAGAAGCTGCTGACGGCTCCACAGCATATGACTTGTCTGCTGGACCATTGAAAGGAGGCAAGATCAACGATAAGAGTAACAATCAACAAGGTAAGATCTTAGTAAATGGCTCTAGGTCCAGCCCTCTGGGTCTGTTGGTCCAGGTCTATCAAGG
Organism: Actinia equina; assembly: GCA_011057435.1. Classification (NCBI taxonomy): domain Eukaryota; kingdom Metazoa; phylum Cnidaria; class Anthozoa; order Actiniaria; family Actiniidae; genus Actinia; species Actinia equina. The sequence goes on along the minus strand of WHPX01000463.1, from coordinate 228,406 downwards.
TCAGTAGGTCTATCAAGGTCAGTAGGTCTATCAAGGTCAGTAGGTCTAGACCTCTAGGTCTGTTGGTCCAGGTCTATCAAGGTCTGTAGTTATAGCCCTCTGGGTCTGTTGGTCCAGGTCTATCAAGGTCAGTAGGTCTAGACCTCTAGGTCTGTTGGTCCAGGTCTATCAAGGTCTGTAGTTATAGCCCTCTGGGTCTGTTGGTCCAGGTCTGTAGGTCTATTGGACTAGGTCTAACAAGGTCAGTAGGTCTAGCATCTAGGTCAGTAGGTCTAGACCTCTAGGTCTGATGGTCCAGGTCTATCAAGGTCTGTAGTTATAGCCCTCTGGGTCTGTTGGTCTAGGTCTATCAAGGTCAGTAGGTCTAGCCCTCTAAGTCTGTTGGTCCAGGTCTATCAAGGTCTGTAGTTATAGCCCTCTGGGTCTGTTGGTCCAGGTCTATCAAGGTCAGTAGGTCTAGCCCTCTAAGTCTGTTGGTCCAGGTCTATTGAGGTCTGTAGATATAGCCCTCTGGGTCTGTTGGTCCAGGTCTATCAAGGTCTGTAGTTATAGCCCTCTGGGTCTGTTGGTCCAGGTCTATCAAGGTCAGTAGGTCTAGACCTCTAGGTCTGTTGGTCCAGGTCTATCAAGGTCTGTAGTTATAGCCCTCTGGGTCTGTTGGTCCAGGTCTGTAGGTCTATTGGACTAGGTCTAACAAGGTCAGTAGGTCTAGCATCTAGGTCAGTAGGTCTAGACCTCTAGGTCTGATGGTCCAGGTCTATCAAGGTCTGTATTTATAGCCCTCTGGGTCTGTTGGTCCAGGTCTATCAAGGTCAGTAGGTCTAGCCCTCTAAGTCTGTTGGTCCAGGTCTATTGAGGTCTGTAAATCAATGCCCATTAGGAGTTCGTGTAAAAATATAATTTGATTTCCTGTTTTGACAGGATTATCAAAGTCCAAGCAACTCATTGGTGGACTAGGAGGCGTTGGCGGGTTGTTCTTTCTCTTCACAATACTCCTCTTGGTCATAGTCTATCGTAACCGCAGGCGTGGCCAAAACAACAAACAAACCAGCATCGCTCTGGATGTTACTGTCAACTCGTATGAGCAGGTAACCGTGGACAGCGACGAGAAGAATGAAAGTGAAATCTAGATTGACAGCATGAGAAAGAAGGGGAGAAAACTGTTCTATACCTTAAACACAAAATAGGGCTCTCCTATCGTTGTCATGTGTCAATTGTCTAGTCTTTTTTCCTTGTGTACCCTTTAGAGGGGCTATCCCCTTCTCCCTCTCCTCTCCTACAAATCTATAAACACTGATATAACATTAAGCTTTGATTCAGAAATAATGGGAATAATCCATAGCATAATTTTGCAGACAATTTTAGTGTGTTAGGCTTTGTAGAGTGAGCAGCAGTAAGGGGGACTCGCGGTCAATGTCAAAGATTTACGGGTTTTACAGGCGGTTTAAGGAAGGCGCCGGCAGCGGGAATAAGCCGCGCGATAAGTCCTTACTGCTGCTGTGTTGGGAATCAAAGATAAGTGTTTATAAAAATGTACGATATATATACGATGCATGAATGTAAAAAGTTCACCAATGACTTCTGTGTGATTTGCCTAAGATCCAAAGTTAACATACCTAAGCCCAAGGGTTTCTGGTGTTGTGGTAAGAAAATGCAAATAGAAGACGACACGTCAGCGCAGTGTTACGAATGTGGTAAGAATATTCGTAATGCCGTACCAAATGCTACCAGAGAGCAGTATTACGCCAATGGAGGTCGTAAGAAAACGCCATATAAGAGAATAAAATACTTCAGGGACTGGATGAGTCATATCCAAGGTTTACATCCGGTATATTTAAGCGACGAAGTAAAGAAGAAAATCATAGACCATTTAGAAGAGCCAACCCCACAAAGCCTACGGAAAGCGTTGAAAAAATTAAAGCTAGGGAAATATTACAAAGCTATTCCCTATCTTTTGTCTGAAATTACCGGTAAGTCTATTCCTGAGGTTTCTGATATGACAAAAGCCGAGTGGATGTTTTGTCGGCTGAATAAGGATATTCCTTATTATCCTGACGTAATTTACGAAATATTTTACAAAATAGACCCCAACCACCCCCTGTTAGGATGGATTCCGAGAAAATAAAAATGCAAAACTGGCGTTTATTTTGCCAGAAACCCCACTGGGGAATGCATCGCGCAGAACACCAAGCTATCCCCAGTGGGGTTTTTTGCATTTTGGGCTTACGGGGCTTATTTCATCCCGCGCCAGAGGCCCTCTAGTACATACACATATATCTTTCTTACGACCCACCAGAGGGTGAACTCCGGACAGCGTCCCGAGACACCCCCTGACTTTTCCAATCGCGAAACCCCCCATCGCGGGGTTGAATCGCACTTTCTACCCCTCCCCCCACGGTTGCTGTGAGTGGGGGAGGCTTTTTTTTCACTCACAGCAACCGGTCCAAATGCATCTACAGCGAGGCTCGAACTCGGGACTTTAGGCCTCCCCAGCCCCAAAGTCCACGATCACAAGCGAACGCCAGACACATCTGGACGCTTATGTATGTGAAAATTATTATATTTAATCTGCATATTTTCTAGACTGACGTTCGATATGTAAATAGAATCCAGTCACGCTCTTTTCGAAGCAGATGTTTACTGAGCAAGCTTTCTTTGAAGCTCTTCTTTTGCCTCCTGGTAGATCTTTTTGCGAGATTCCTCGGAAAGATCTTTTACGACTGTTTTTTTATTCCTTATGTCCGTCTTTAATTTCTCGTATTTGTCTTCTTCGGCCAGAATAAGCGAGAATTCTACGTCGTCTATCTTTCTGTCACGCAAAGCCTTTGAGACAAGATCGGTAATAGTATTTACTTTAGCCCTAGATAGAGCTATTGTCGTGTCATGCTTGGATATTTTCGTGGATAGCTTTTTCATAATGCCCGTAGCAACAGCCGAAATGATACCACAAGCTGCCCCAACGCCGGCCAAAGGAACTCCAACGATTATTCCCGGCCCAGTAAGCGAAGTAGCAACGCCAGAGCCCGTTAACACAACAGATATGGATCCTGAAGTTATCGCAATCTTATGTAGCGTACTCCGGGCTCTAACGTACTTTTTTCTAACTTTTTCATAGTGTTTTGCCTGCCCTTCCAAGTAAGCCAGGATTAAGTTCGCTTTATTCAGACGAAAGTTTTCGGCGTTTAGTTCGTTAGGTGTAGTATAGGGAACATCTGGGTACAACTGAGGTGCTGATGGTATAACATCCATTATATATACTAATGTACGACGCTTTTGGGAATGATATCGAGGAGCAGCCACATCACGATAATCGAGATTACTGGAATTGGAGAGCATTTAGGAAGATGTTTCCGCATGCAGACCCCAGTAAGTTCGAAAGGAGACCCGATGGGATTTACTTCAACGGCTCCAGGATGTACAGCAACGAGGATTTGAAACCTACGCTGGTCGATCAGATAGACAATCAACTGAAGAATTCTGGTTATATCGAACATAAGCCCGTGCAAGGTTGGTCAAAGGAATTATTGCTTGGTACCGGTACTTATCCGATACCCGCGGTTTCATTTGATGAACATCCAAGTTTGGATTTGACATTGAACATGCGGATCTCTAACAACCATTCCTTTCCGTTAAAGGTGCGAGATATCTTCAAAAACGTGCCCATTAATCATACCACCGCTAAGGAATCTCATGAATGGTTAAGTGGTCCTAACATGCGTTATTGGCCGCAGCAACTAAACTTTGCGGTTTGGTGTGCCACTAGCGGCTGCGGTGTAAGTGCAAACTTGATGAAGAATTCAATATTCATGTTTCACTTCCACTTCACGGTTAGAAGAATACTACATGAAATGGGTGTTATTGCGCTGCCGGGAGATGCTGCGTTTTATCCTAGAGATAACAAATACGACGTTCCAGCCTATGACAGGCTTTGTAAGGAGTTTGGAGTTGTGGGAAAAGACTTTAGATGCACTACCGGTGCTAACAATGGCTTGGGGCATATTTGGGCTTATTGGGGGATTGGTGGACATGTCCTAAGCGATAAAGAAGTTCATGCGTTGAATCTACGATGGAACACTGGGTATCACAAAGAAACTCACGACAGTAGCACCTTCTTTGAACCAAATGCTAAGACCACTAAGGAAGTTAGAGACGGACCTCTGTTCAAAGACGAGGGTGGTAAGTATGCAGGGGCCAATCCACTGATTATTAAGATTACCAACGACGAGCAAACGAAGCAATATCTTAATTTCATACCCCCAGAAGGTAAAGGACTAACCAAAGCCGGCCTTGCCCGTTTGAACCGCAGCATAGAAGCTTACGTGTATTCTATCCTTGGAGCCCAAGTAAATACCCGATCAAATATAATTGGAAATACCGGCGCCGCAGAAGAGACGCGAGCCGAAGCCTTGATCTTATTCGAAAGTTCGATCTTGGAGGGCGACATTAGCAAGGGCGTACAGCGTTACCAACTAGCTATACAAAATTCTAAGGCCCGACTGGACTATGCAGTAGCCCCGGGTTGTTGGTTAATGCCTAGTAATTTATCTATAAATACTGGTTCTGTAGTAGGATACAACAACAAACTTCAACGAGCTACTAAGGATATGAAGTTTGGGGTGAATGACGTGAACTCTGACACTCTTAGAAGGCACTTTGTTGAACAGCCTAAAAAAGTGCACCATACGCAACCGCCTAAGAAAGTGCAGCTAACAAAAGAAGTATACCGAGCGCCTAAAAAAGAAGAGGAATATGACCATAACTTACTAAAGGCCGGCCTAGCAGCTGCAAGCATTGGTCTGAGCTATTATATATGGCGATGAACAACCCCTACGTAGCTGGAGTAGATTGCGTTTATACGACTTACACAGGCGAGAAAAAATACAACCAGGCATCTTGGGTTGATGTCACCGGAATGTCAGTGAATTTGAACTACTCAGGGAAAAAGTTAATCCTTTGTAGTATTTGCATTGGCACGAGTAGTCACGCCAACGTGGGCTTTAGGTTCCTGGATGACAAGGGTATACTGCAGCCTATGAGAAATAAGACAAACAACAGGGAGCCTGCGCATTTCTCCGTAGAGCCCAACCCAGCCAGCGCCGAAAATCTATCGGTTTGGACTTTGCATATGGTTGCTGATTGCCATGGGTCCGTAAAGCTGCAAATGCGCGTAGATGACACCGGGAGCGTTTGCATAAATAGCATAGAAAATCAAAGAGATACGGTTTACAACCACAAGACTATTAGCACCCTTACGGTAATGAGTCTCTAACCCTGTAATATATGAACCCACATGTGAAGGAAGATTGGTTTTTTCATTATTTAGAGGAAAGTTCAACTAAATGGGGTGACAGGTGGCAAGACACCGAACTTTGGGTAAAGGTTGGAGGCTTGGGGTTAATCATGTGCACCATTAATGTTAGCGCATGGAATAACTGTAATGCTGGGTTTAGAATTATCGATGAGAACGACCACCCATTACTACCCTACAGAGAAAAAGATAGTAACAGGAACCCAACTCATTTTTCATTTGAGCCCACGGTAAGAAGCGGGGAGAACCTAGCGTCGGTGACTTTTCATATGGTGGTCAATTGTCAATACGCGAAGCTTCAGCTTCGTCCTAGCGATGGTAATGGTGGTAATTTAGGTGAACTTACGATAAACGCTAATAAAAATAATAGTAATAAAAAGCCGAATACCGCTTGGAATCATAAGCCCATTAGCACTATGACTGCCATACCGCTAGTTCCGCATTATCAAGGTGGTGCGAATACTATCTTTACTTATCCCCAGTCGAGGACGCCCAGGAGGACTGACGACGATAAGCCCCCAGTAACGTACCCAGATAAGATTAACCCTTCATCTTCTTCAGGAGTACCACCCCAATAGCTACGACTAATATCCAAATGTTATTCCCCACGAACTTTAGCAGTTCACCGCCAGCCCTAAGTGCCAGGCTCAAAACGCTACCAAGCAGCCCAGGCAAGCCGGCTGCCATCTTTTTTCCCAAGTCCGTTAGTCCCTTACCTAACTTGCTTACGCCCGCGCCTGTAGCCTTAAGCGTGGACAAGATCACGCCTACTACGCTCGAAATAGCGACCGCAAATGCCAGCGGAAGACCATACTTCACCAGAGCTCTTTTTACCTTTTCCTTGGTGGTAAGTCCCAGCTCCTTTTCCAGCTTTTCCTTTTCCACCCGCAACTCCGCAAGGCGTACCTCTAGATCTTCCATTTCCTTTTGAGCTGCCTCCTTTTCTTCCTCAGGGCGTTCTTGATCTTCGATTACCCCCCGCTGTCGTTCTATTTCATACTCTAAGTCTTTGATGGCTTGATCTTTCTGTTGAATTTGATCTGTTTTTGCATTGATTTCAGACATTAACATTCGCCTTTCTACCAAGGAGTCAGACATTTCAGCCCGCAGGTTTTCGCTTTTTACGTCCAACGCCTGCAGGACAGCATTGAGTTCTTCTCGTATTTCTTCCCTTTCACGCAGAGCAATATCCCTTTGTTCTTCCCTTTTCCTTATTTCTTGATCTCTGAATTCAACTACCTTCGCATACGCGTCAGCCTGCCGCTGTCTTTGCTCCTATGTTCTTCCTCCCTTTCCCGCAGTGCTTCCGTTGGAGAATTTTCCAAGTCCTCCCGTACTACGTCTAATGCGCGCAGGGTCTGGCTCAACTGGTTTTCTAATTCTTTTATTTTTTCATTTTGTTGAGAGGAATTACTTTCTGCGCTGGCAAGTAGTTTGCTTAGCCTTGCATATTCTTCATCTTTTTCTTTTAACTCCTTTTGAAGATCCTCAGCATGTTTTACCGCGTTGGTCCTTTCGGTTAAGTTGTGCAGCCTTTCTAACAGGGTTCTAGTAGCACGCTGAAAGCCTTTTAATCTCAAGACGTCACCCCTAACGTTACCCTCCTCATCAAATAGTTGCTGTGGTCTTGTCCAGCGGTCTTTGTCAGGAAATCTCAGGTCTTGAACGCTTATGAGAACTTTGTTCCGCGTTTCTGTGAGCTTTTACGTCGTCAGCATCAAAGTGGGAATAACGTTGCCTTAGCTCTTGCGTTGCCCACTCTACGGTTTCCCGCGCGGCTGCTTCCGGCTCGCCCATGTTTTGAAGCTCTATGTGCTCACGCGGAAACGTGTACTCGCGTGCTTTGGGATGTCTTAGGGCCTTTGCAATCCTATCCCTTAGGGAATCGTCGACTTGTTGGGTGGGAAGCAGCGGTTCTTCATCACCGTCGTTAATGTCAGCCTGACCTTCCTCAGTGGTGGGACCAAAGTCGGGGTCTGTTCCTTCTACTTCCATTATATATGATAAGCTCAAAGTTAAATCCCAACGTATTACCTAAGCAGGTTGGCGGACTGAAAGCAGAACGCACCTTTCACCGGGTCACCTTTACCCCCAGCAGCGCAAAGCCAGGGGAAACCCTGTACGTAGGCGTACCCCGCCTAACGGATAACCTAGTCCTAGTACCCGGTACCTTGGCGTTAAGGTTCGACCTAGCGGTGCAGTCAAGCCCCACAGACGAAAGGATTATCGTTAACAACGTGGGTCGCAACATCGTTTCTAAGATGCGCGTAAAGTTCGCCGGGGAATCCTTGCTGGACTTAAATAGGTACGATCTGTATACCACGTACAAAGACTTATGGTTGACAGCCTTTGACCGCACGCAAAGGATAGAACAAGGAATTGGTAGTGTCATTCTACGTAAGGTCCGCACACCTACGAAAACGCAACCTACTGACGGCAGCGGAGAAACCGCAGTGGCAGACGCAAAGCGAATAAAGACCGCCTATGGTAGCAAGTATGTCATACCGCTGGACTTTGAAGTGATTACGAATCACGGTGTGTATTACCCAAGACAGCTTGCCGAACTGCAGTTTGAAGTAACTTTAGCAGATGCTAATAACATCATTGGTGGGCTAAGCACTGCACTTACCACAACAACCCCATACTCTATTACCAACTTAGAGCTACAGTACGAAACGGTGTACAGCGAAGAGCTGGCCCGTAGCGCTGGCATGGAATACAGCTCCGGGAAGGCATTCTTATACGACCACGTAGTGATGTATAAGACGTTCAGCTTCCTGGATAAGACGGATGAGGTTATCAACCAAAGCATTAACCTCCCACGAAGAAGTCTCACGGGGTTGATGCTGGTGTTTGCCAAACCCTACGAGGCCGGCAAGCGCGACAGCGAGGCCTTTCATAACCCCAACATTACTAACGTCGGCGTGAACATAAACGGCGTTCCAAACAAGGTTTACTCCCAGGGAATAAAGCCCGCAGACGTGTACAGAGAGGCCATGCGCAAGTTTGGCGACCAAATTAGCCCCGAGGAATTCTTTAAGGATAAGTATGCGCTGTGGATTGACATGCGCACCATTAACGACGAAGACCTACATGGTCAGGGTTTACGTCTAGTAAATACGCAGGATGGCATCACTTTGGAGATCAAGCGCACCAAGAATGCCTCCGCGGGCGACGGTGATAAAATAAACTGCTACGTCTTCGTCGTCTCTGACGCGCAACTGAGCGTAGAAATGAATCAGCTAAAGAGCGTTGCGTATTAGTGTTAAAATATTTCTTAGATATACGATGCTTCGCGTATTCGAAAACAACGAAACCAAACTGCAATGCATAGTGCAAGGCGAAACTTTGTACTTCAAAGCAAAGGAGGTGGCTTTGGCGTTGGGCTATGAGCGCCCTAGAGATGCAATTAGAGCACACGTATCTGAGAAATACCAGAAAAAATGGGTTGATCTACAAGGGGCTGCGAATCACCGCTCCTTTACTACGCAACCAAATGCCGTGTTTATATCCGAACCTGGTTTGTACGAACTGATATTTAGCTCCAAACTACCCAAAGCTGTGGAGTTTCGTGATTGGGTCTTTGAGGAAGTCCTACCCGCGCTAAGGAAAACGGGTAAATATGCAATAGAAAGGCGGTTTGGCGGCCCAAACAAGTTAGTATTCAAGATCGAAAATGAAGCCGACCTACACGCGAAGGTCGTCGACTACACACGTAGGTTTTACCCCGATTTCATCATAGCGCCGGGTCTTGGCGAACTTCAAGATTCAGACAGCAAGCGAATAACCTGCTGGCGAAAAGGCTACCAAGCCGGTCAACCCGACCTTTTGATCCTAAATGCGCATAAGAAATACCGCGGGTTGTGTATTGAGTTGAAAACCCCAAAAGGAAACGGCGTCTTATCCGCGAAGCAATCTAAGAAAATCTCACAGCTTGACGTAAATGGTTACCTAACGATGGTTAGCAACGATTACGACATTATCTGCCGTGCCCTGATGGATTACGCGGATGGTATTCGTATTCCCTGTAGGGGCTGTGTGAAGCGGTTTAAGTCCTACGCCACTTTGAAAATGCACCTAAAGATATTCCATAGGTATAATGAAGCTCAGCTTGACTCACTGGCGTGATCTTGTCCACGGTAAAGCATACGAAATAAAAAATTACGTCGTCTTCGAAGACATCGACCGTTTACGGTTAGTCCTCAAAGACTTAGAAGGCAAGGAATATTCACTTTGGGCGCCAGATTGCGTGCGGTACGTAATTCAGGGCGAGGAATTCACCCACTTACGCAGCTATGGTAAGGTAAATGGCCGATGGAAGTTTGACATTGAAAGAAGAGTCACTCCATCTCCTCTTTGTAGTTAAGCGCGTCTGCTAAAGTCCGCTGCGCTTTAGGATCCGCGGAGCACCAATGCCCCACAAAGGATCCTTCGGAGAATACCCTGTCGCAATGAAGGCAGGTGTATTTTTTACGCGGCTTACGAGGGGTAATGCAGTCGGCAGGTAGTTCGCAAGTAATACAGTCCATATATTGAAAGGGTGATTAGGGCGCCCCCAAAGAATGCCGTGAAGTAGGCTACCATATACTTAGGGGACTCTGCAAGGCCCCTTTAAAGGGGTCTTTATTTTTGTTTATTAATAATAATAAATAAAAATAAGGATGGGATTTGAGACTCTTTGCGCAAACCCTACCTTACTATTAAAGGCCCCAAGAAATGCTATTTCAAAAGTGTCTCAGAATGTTAACAATAAGGTTAAATCTTTGTTAAGTATGTGTGGAAACTATTTCAAAAGTGTCTCAGAATGTTAACAATAAGGTTAAATCTTTGTTAAGTATGTGTGGAAACTATTTCAAAAGTGTCTCAGAATGTTAACAATAAGGTTAAATCTTTGTTAAGTATGTGTGGAAACTATTTCAAAAGTGTCTCAGAATGTTAACAATAAGGTTAAATCTTTGTTAAGTATGTGTGGAAACTATTTCAAAAGTGTCTCAGAATGTTAACAATAAGGTTAAATCTTTGTTAAGTATGCGTGGAAACTATTTCAAAAGTGTCTCAGAATGTTAACAATAAGGTTAAATCTTTGTTAAGTATGTGTGGAAACTATTTCAAAAGTGTCTCAGAATGTTAACAATAAGGTTAAATCTTTGTTAAGTATGCGTGGAAACTATTTCAAAAGTGTCTCAGAATGTTAACAATAAGGTTAAATCTTTGTTAAGGCAGTTGAAGATATGTTCCTCTTCTCTAACACAACCACAACGATCGCACTCCTGCCTCCAATACTCCCTTTTAGTCCACGGAACGCCTTGGGCGCGTTCAAAAGAGGGGAAAGTACGGACTATCTTCTTATGGTAATCTATGCGATTCCTTAAGTAATCCTCTTTATGCGGGCAGCGACACATCAAATCCGCACATTGGTAGCAATCCACGCCTTCCAAGTCGTAAGCGCGGGAGAGAAACCTATAATTCACTTCATGCGTTCTCCGGTGCGTCTGTAAACGTTGACGACTACTAAGTATCTTATTACAGAAACTACACTGTCTGGTTCGATTACAGACGCCCCTTTTCAGATGCTGCTGCATTTCGAAGGGGTTGTGGAATTCCTTATTACAGTCCTTACAAAGCCCACAAATGCGTTTATCCTGATGTTGTTGCATCTTTTGAACGGTGCTGAATTCCTTACCGCAATCCTTACAAGCGTGGCTAAGGGGTTTCTTTGTACAAACCCCGCGACGAACGTGGTATTGAAGTCTTTGTTTGGTGCTGAACACCTTCTTACACAACAAGCAGTCCATATATACTTAACAATATCTTAGCCTCCATTTAACATCCTTAACAAAGATTTAACCTTATTGTCAACATTCTGAGACACTTTTTAAATAGTTTCCAGGCATCCTTAACAAAGATTTAACCTTATTGTCAACATTCTGAGACACTTTTTAAATAGTTTCCAGGCATCCTTAACAAAGATTTAACCTTATTGTCAACATTCTGAGACACTTTTTAAATAGTTTCCAGGCATCCTTAACAAAGATTTAACCTTATTGTCAACATTCTGAGACACTTTTTAAATAGTTTCCAGGCATCCTTAACAAAGATTTAACCTTATTGTCAACATTCTGAGACACTTTTTAAATAGTTTCCAGGCATCCTTAACAAAGATTTAACCTTATTGTCAACATTCTGAGACACTTTTTAAATAGTTTCCAGGCATCCTTAACAAAGATTTAACCTTATTGTCAACATTCTGAGACACTTTTTAAATAGTTTCCAGGCATCCTTAACAAAGATTTAACCTTATTGTCAACATTCTGAGACACTTTTTAAATAGTTTCCAGGCATCCTTAACAAAGATTTAACCTTATTGTCAACATTCTACAGGGGATATCGCATGAAGTCCTTAACGGACTCCTTAGCCCACGTCGCCATCGTCACCAGCGCGCCAAACCGTTCTGCACGCTTCAGACCGCACATTTCATCGTACAACTCCTGCACGCGCTCTTTTAACCGGTCTATCTCCTCCCTTTGCATTTCTATGGTGTCTCTTTTATCCTTTGCGTCGCCGGCAATCCTTCTTACTGCTTCCACTGGTTCCATCTATATATGAATCCAGATCACATACCTTACAATGCTCTGATAGTAGGACCCACCGGCTGTGGAAAAACACAATTTGTCGTGGAGCAGCTATTAGGGCCCTTTAGATACCGCTTCGACTATATCGTGCTGCTCTGCCCCACCTACAGGAATAATGTTACCTGGGAAGGCATAGGCAGGAATGATGATGACTTCTTTGTAGATATCTTAGACCCTAACGAGTTATCCGGCCATCTTAAGTTTTGGCATAAGCAATTCCCCAAGAATACACAGACACTCCTCATACTGGATGACATCGCCTGCGGGGACGACGTAAAAAGACGCACCTCCGAATTGGTGAAGCTTGCTTTCAGCGGTAGGCATGACAATATCAGCGTTTGGTTACTCTCGCAGCAGCTTACCAGCGTCTCTAAGCCCTTTAGGGAAAACATAGGCTCGCTTGTCGTATTTTATACTCCGAGCAAGTCTGATTTGGAAACCATCCTTTCTGACTACGGCGGCGAGATATCCAAGGAACAGTTGCACGAATACATGCGGCATTTAAAAACGCACCAACATTCCAAAATGATTTTCTCTTTGAGGTTTCCTTATGACGTTAATGTATATGGAGATTGAGCAGCTCTTAGATGAAGTCCCCACGCAGTTAGATGAAAGTAACCTCAAGGAACAACTTAACATCCTTGTGTCATCTGGGAAGTGCAAAGAAATGATAGGCAAGGAACTTACCCATGAGCAAGTTAATAAGTTGTCAGAAGAGGAAGTCAAAAAGTTCCATAAGAGGTACGAGGCCGCCCTTGCAAGTAAGACCACGGACGCCGTAGCAGACTCAGCCATTAAGCTGGCCACCAAGCTTCTCGGACTTGCGCTGCCCATAGACGACGTGGAGCAACTGCGGAAGGACATTAGCGAGGACTATGTCATCGCCCAAGAACTTAAGATAACCTGTGGGTGGTTGTCTTTGAAGTGCGGTAAGTTAATGGCAGTCGCCTCTGCGGCACTTCACGTAGCTCAGCATGTCGACTTGAAGGAGGTACTGGTGTCTTGGAAGGACTTCAAGAAGGACAGAGAAGTCGAAAAGGTCTTCCAGGCGGCACTTGCTGAGGTACCTGATCAAGTCGCCTCAAGTACTTAGTTAAGTCGTCCTTAAGTACTTGGTCAGGTCGCGCCCAGGTTATTTCCAAGTCGTCCTTAAGTACTTAGTCAAGTACTTATCAAGTCCTTCAAGTCCTTAGATATAAATGAGTGAACCAGAGTCGAAGGTAGAGCAGCCCCAAGAGGAGCAAAAGATTACCAAGGTTAAATCTCCAGGCAGAGTCGCTGCCGGTAAGAAGCTCGCGGAGATGAATAAAAAGAACAAAGCCAAAAAAGAAGAAAAGGTGGAGGAAAAAGAAGAGGAATCCTTTATTAATCCTGGGTACGTCATTGGCGCGTTAGGAGTTGCTATAGCAGCAGGCAGCCTTTACTTACAATGGCGGGCTACGAAGCCAAAAGTAGAACCACCAACATATCACGCACCTGTGCACGCACCTGTGGAGCCGGCTGTTAGAAAAAGTAAGATCCCTGAAATGGAGTAATAACCTTCTCGCTCTGTAATATAATGTCAACCGCGTTATTGAAAACTGTTGAAGAAGCAGCTATCATTACTTCCATCGTTGCGGGTATTGGTTGGGTAGGTAAGAAAGTGCTCAAAGAAGACTTTACTGAAGACCCAAGCAAGAGCTTCGCTAATTTTGCTAAAATGACCGCTGCCGTAGGCGGGGCTATCATGCTAAAGGATTACCTACGAAAGGAAAAGTACCTACCTAACATATAATGGTTAGCTTAGTCGCAGGCGGAGTTATTGCAGCTTTAGCATTTACAGGGGCTAATTATGGTGGTAGATATCTGGATAGATTAGTTAGCGGTGATAAAAACGCAGAATCTAACGCCGAAAGGAAAAGACACGACTTAGCGCTGGAGAAATATCAAAGGGACGTGGAGGCTTGGAATAAGAAGAGACAAGCCTACAGGGATTGGTTGGACAAGAACTACCAAGACAAAATGCAGGCGGATAAGAACTTCGAAAACACAGACTACGCCTTCAAACTTTATGCGCAAGCGCATCCCACAGTGGCGTTAAAGAAGCCTGACTTTAAGAATTACTACCAGCCTTCTAAGAAACAAAAAGATAGTGAGTTGGTCTTCGTAGGAGTCGCAGGGCTGGCAGGAGGCGTAGCTTTGGCGTATCTAATATAATGATCGTCTTTTTGGAAAGCAACAAGAATAACTTTACCACTTATCTGAATCCTCCCATCCGCGCGGAAAGGGTCCGGCTGGTTAGTTGTTCTTTGTACAATTCTTGGTATAATTTAATTAATGGCTTTGTCATCGGAACTTCCGGCACCAAACCAAAAATACCAGATTCCCATTACACCCCCATAACACTGGCTAAGGAGCTAGCAAAGCATGGATATACTCTTACCACAGGATTACCCCATGAAATGAAATTCAAGAAAAATAGTGGGAGCGCTAATTTAAAGGACAGTTCATTGGTAGAACTCCTAGGTCTTACTAGTACCACGATCAATGGTCAACTTGACGTGAAATGGAAAGTCGCATCCTCTTACGAAGTCTATTGCGACTTGGTTCATAGTTACAACAATGGAGAAAGGTCTTCTCTTATGTCCAAATTCCTACCTAAGGGTAATCCATTTGACCTGGTAGAATACACTCCCATTTCTTTAAGTTATGATTTGTCTAATTTGGTAGAAAGCATAAACATCACCATTAAGGTGGACGGAAAGACGGTGGATTTCAACGGACGTAAGATCAATCTCGTTTTGGAATTCATATAATGGGCCGCGTAGAGGACAAACTTAAAAGGATTTACTATGGGCCTGAAGGCTATTGGAGAGGAGCGTCGGCCATCAAGAAACTCGCGACCGCGGCCAGGGTATCAGAAGAAACGGCTAAGAACTGGCTAAGAAAACAAACCCTCTGGCAGGTTTATCTTCCCGTGCCCAAGTACATTCCCAGGCCCAGCTTTACCGTAAATACCCCTAATGAAGTTCATCAGGCGGATTTGCTTTTCTTGCCGCACGACAAGGTGAGAAAGAAGACCTATAGATACGCTTTGACCGTAGTTGATATCGCAAGCAGATACAAGGACGCCGAACCCATAACCAGCAAGGATTCTGGGGAAGTCGCAGAAGCCCTAGGTAGGATTTATAAGCGCGTCTTGAAATGGCCTAAGCTGCTGCAAGTGGATGCGGGGACGGAGTTCATGGGCGTCGTTACTAAGACCCTGAAAGACCACGACACTAAGATTAGAAGAGCCGAAGCAGAGTACCACAGGGGTCAGAGCATCGTCGAAAGATTCAACAAGACCCTGGCCGAGCGTCTCTTTGGGTACCAGTATTGGAAAGAGCTGGAAGATCCCTCCAAACGCAACAGGGAATGGACCCAGAGGCTCCCCCAGGTCGTCGCGGCTTTGAACAACGAGGCGGCCAGGGCTACGGGAATAAAACCCAAGGATGCCATAAAAAAGAAACACGTGGAACACAAGTCCTACGTCAGAAGTTCAAGGACGGTCGGACTGAAGGAAAAAAAGCTACCCCGCGACATAGTGGTCAGATACCTCTATCAGCCGGGGGAACTCGAAGGTGGCAGTAAGAGAGCCACGGATCCTAACTGGTCTTTGGAAACGTATGAGATTTCGAAGTCCGTCACCAAGGAAGGACAACCCGTGTTGTATTACCTAAATGGCCCAAGTCGCGGATTCGTCATGGAAGAGCTGCTCATAGTCCCCAAAGACTCAGAGTAGCGCAGCACCGCGCGCCCGATTGCACTCTAGGCATGTCAGTCTTACATTGCCTCTGCAATGCCCGCGTTTATTATTTATGCGATCCACGGAGAACTGCTGATCGTCATTTGGGTCAAACCTCCATAGTAGAGGTATGTTACATTTGGCACACCTTGCCCCTTTCTCATAGACGTCGTCCACGCATAGGTCGAACGTCATATTTTTTTCTTCGTCGTGTCTTTGTAGCGAAGGAGTTTCTTAGCAATGTTCTCCTTGGCTACGTCCTCTGGGGTGCGGTCGTAGCGCAGTTGCGGACCCCAGGCTCTTTTTAACTGCTTGGCATATTCTACGCGGCTTACGGCAGTGTAGATAAGGTTGCTCCAACACAGCCGCTGGTCTATGATCCATAAGGTTTCTTTTATGGTAAGCCCTTGCGCGCTGTGGACTGTCATGCAATAGCCTAAGCGCCAATCTGGATGGGAGGTTATTTTTTCCACCTTTTCTATGGGTACCCAGGCTTTGTCATGCGTTACCGCGTTCTGCAGTTGGATGTCGGTACCAGGTACCCAGACGTCTCTTTTTTGCATGCGGGTGTCGTGGGGTTTATAACAAACAGGTACGGGATGCGTAGGGAAGCGCTCTCGGTGTATATTGAGTAAGTCTTTCTGTATGCGAGACTGTGCTGCGCGTTTGCTGCTCAGCACCAGATCCTTTGGATGCCATGCGTAAAGGAAGTCCTCGTATTTCTTCGCTCGTACGCGTTTGCGCAGTGTTTTGCATTGGTCGGCGTCACTAAGGCCCCTTAATTCCGCTTTCAGGTTCCTTACTTGATCCTTGCTGCGGTAGTCGGCGTTAATTTCTTCAGAGTAGTCTACGAACCCCTTTAGCCATTCGTGGGGCATCTCTCCGGCTATTGGAGGAGGCTGGCAGGGATCTCCGGCGAATATTACTTGACACTTTCCACGGAGGAATTCTACGAATTCTTTTAGGATTTCTAAAGGAACGGTGCAAATCTCATCCCAAAGTATCACCGGAGGTATGTCGTGGATGGCTTCTGGTACCCACTTTTGGCCATTCCAACGGAAGAAGCTGTGGTAGGTCTGCGCGTCGTAACCCATTTCGCAGATTTCTCTTTCCAAACGATGCGTTGGCGTTAGCACCTTTATCTTAGGAAAGAGTTCTAACACACGCGTAGTCTTACCGCTGCCTCCTGTACCGTAGAGGTAAGAGAAGCGTTGGTAGGAAATGGGGTCGGCAACCGAAGGCAGTGGCTCCCCGGTTGGTTCCACGCTACCGCAAAGATGTTCTCCGTGATATTCTACACGTTCTCTCCATGCTTTTATCTCCTCATCTTTAACGCGCCATTGACCACTTTCCGCCAACTCATCTTCGGTGTAGAATTCTTTCATCTTCTCTAACACTTCAGGCTTTACGTACAAGGAATCCGTGGCTACGCGCGGAACGTCCTCTTTGTCAAACCGTAGGAGCATCGCAAGTAGGTTAATATGCGCATATGCTAACATACTCGCACGCAGGTGGTAATATTGCGGCCTGTGGTCTTGGTAGTAACAAAGTGCATTCCATTTCTGTTCTTTCTGACCTTCTATGAAGTAGTCCCATTTCTCCACAGACACCATTGTTCCTTGTTCGTGGGCGCGCTTAATAAGGAAGCTTAACTCTCCTTCGTCTGTTATCAGGCGTCGCTGCATGTGTTTCTCGCCCTCCTTAGCGCCCTGCGTGAATTTTCCTATGACAACGCGTGCTGTGGGGTTGTGTTCTGGGAGCCATTGCGTAAAGGCGCCATGACAAAGTATGGCTTCATGCGCCGTGTATTTTAAAAGCTTGCGCTCTTCAAAGAACTTCAATAGAGGTACGGGTATCCATTCTTTCTCTTGTAGATGCTTCCCGTACCACGCGTAAATTATGGGATGTAAGTCTTTAGCCAACTTCCAAGACGTTAATCGTACGAATCCAGTTGCTGGGGCGTCGTAGTGACCGTCTAACGAAACGCGGAAGAATTGGGAGTCTGGATGTCCGTAACGGTCGTAATATTCCTTACAATCCCCTAGACCTTTAAAACTTGCAGGGTAACAGTGTTTCATATCCAGCGACACATACTCATCTTTGTCGTACTCCATGTTCCACAGACCACCGTGACCGTGTTCTACACAGGCTTTGGCTATGTCTCCGAACTCTTTTGGGGCAGGTTTCCATCCATTTCTTTTCTTTGCGGCTAAGAAGTCCAAGCTGCGACTGCTAAGGACCTCGTCAGAGAAGTCTTCCCCTAAGGTCTCACAGGCGCTTTGAATGCGCTGTTGTTCAATTTCGGGTCGATACAAAGTGCCGTCTTGCGTCATAAACTGACTTCCTTCTGAATCCATCAACCAAATGGAATTCTCATGGATTAACTCTGCCAATGGAGAATTCTTATAGACCTTCGTTTCCTTCTTTCTTGGGAATCGCAGTTCGCGCCAGGCGTGCCCATTGTGCTGGTAGATGACTATAGGCGCACCACGGCCCCCATATTTGTGTGTTCCGGAGTAAATAAAGCCGTCGGTGATATCTTTCACATGGATTCGCCTCTCCAGCGCCGTTTCTAACTTCTTGATGTTGTCTATCGACCCTCCGGTCCTATTAGTATTTTTTTCCCATTTCCTGATGGCTTCTCTTCTCTTTAAAGTCAGTTTACCGCCCCGAGAGGAGTCTTCAAAGAACTCTCTTACTAACTTCCCTACGCAATTACCGGGATGTCGCATCGGTTTCAACTTCTTAACGTCTGGCGTCTTTATCTTGTACGCACCGTAAATGACTACGGTAACAGGGTAAGCAACCTCGTAGAACAGCATGTCTATTCCTACCAATGCTCCCGGGCGTGTGTTTTCGTTTAAGACAAACAGGTCCTTCTTACCAGACGCCCTGATAGGATTGCGCCCCTTTTCTATCATCCACTCGCCGTCTAAATACTTTATGAACGTTAGCTCCAACCGGTAGTTACCTTCGGGTATTAAGTTAATTATTCTTTCAGCCCTTTCTTCTGTCATCGTCTCGTCCGTATCTCCCTCCATAAATGTTGTGAAGGCAAAGTCAGCATCCAGGCGATCCAACACCTGAGTTCGCAGTCGGCGCACAGTTTTATTTCGAATGCTTGTGATGGTGTCCATCTATATGTAAAGGATATCTTAACCTCCGTTTGCGATATCTTTGATTCCCAACACAGCAGCAGTAAGGACTTATCGCGCGGCTTATTCCCGCTGCCGGCGCCTTCCTTAAACCGCCTGTAAAACCCGTAAATCTTTGACATTGACCGCGAGTCCCCCTTACTGCTGCTAGAGTGTTACCAAAGGTTTTCTATATGAGATAAAACTAATGGTAACTTTCTAAAAATGTACGATGATGATATTTGCATATGATTTTTTCTGCTACAGTTTTTGATTTTACATTAAATTTCTTACGTAGTCTGTAGGTTGTAGATAAAATATTATTATAATAATATGTTTGTGAAAAGTAGCTTTTTTACCCTTAATATTTTAATTATAAAGGAAAATAAAGAGTGATAAGGTAAAGCCATATTTATTGTTCCATCTTTGAGTTTGTTTTCAAAGGAAACCAGTTATTTTGTTTACAATTTGAAATTTTAGTAACTTTTCAGTGAAAAAACAAGTTGTAAAAGACGTTTCACTGTCTTCTCGACAACATCATCAGGTCGTATGAAAAATGTTGTCAAGATGACAGCAAAACTTTGTCTTTTACAACTAGTTTTCTTACTGAATTGTATACCTAAACGTAACTTTTTGCAGTAAGAAACAAGATGATAAACAATTTTCACAGGATTTTGATTCCAATGATAAAAACATGGATTCAAAGGTTAATATTTATTGTTATTTTGAGTGTCGTGCAGAAGTTTAAATCTCAATCTATACATTAAATAAACCATCCCACATCTCCCCACAAACCCCTTAATTTGTGAGTATTTTCCTTAAACTAGAGTACAAACACTAAAAGTGTGCAACACTTTGCACTATTTAGTAGTAAATTAAATTAAACAATAAAAACAATAGGATTAGCATAATCTAGCAGTATTTAGTGGTATTTATGTTACACACTTATAGTGTTTGTACTCTGCTATACAGTACTAGGTTATAAGGCTTGGATATTTGATGAATAATTTATTCTAAAGGTTTGGTGTCCAGATCTACTTCCATTCTTGTTAAGATATTATCCCATTCAATGAATTGCTTTGATAACATGGAAACCTGTGGATGGTTGGTCAAGGAAAACATACAGAATACATATGGATTACTTTACATGTAACTAATACTGTCTGATGATTAACAGGGTGCGACTGCATAATGGACTAATGAATGAAAGACTTGTGGGAAATGGAAAAAATCAGAGAGAAAAAACAGAAGAAAGAAAGTGATAATCCTGTGAAAATCAAGGACTCTTTAAAGATACTTGGCGTTACCATTGACTCAAAATTAACTTTTGAGGAACATTTAAATGTCCAGCTTAATAAGGCTTATGCTAAGACAAACGCTTTACGTAGAATAAGACGTTTAGTTCCAGCGCATGTTATGATTCAATTATATAGGGCTTTTATTTTGCCTCATCTTGAGTATTGTAGCCCTGTGCTGGTGGGAATATCTAAGTCACTCTCAAAAAAATTAGAAGAAGCCAATTATTATATTCTTAGAACTTTATTAGGCCTATCTAAATCTAATTCTTATGACAGCATTCTTAAATCAATTAATATGCGTACCGTAGAACATAGGAGATATTTCCAAGTTTTAGTCTTACTTTTTAAATGCATCAAAGGGAATGGCCCTAGATATATTAATGACTTTTTCAAATTTCGTACAGTTAAGTATAATTTAAGAGGCTCTGGTACTAAACTTGAGCAATATTCATTTAACAGTAAATGGCGTCTTAATTCTTTTGTATCCATAGCTAGTCATCTTTGGAACAATTTACCATCTAATGCGAGAAATGCTGTTAACGTAAATAGCTTTAAGAATATCATACGTAAATTAGACTTCATACCTTTTATATATCGTTAGATAAATTTTTATTTATCATATATTGGATATTTTTTTTTTTTTTTTTTTCTTATTTCCTCTATTAACTTCCCATTGTAAATAGATATTTATCATTTCATATTTTATATTTATTGCATATATACATATATATATTATATTTTATATCACTTTAATTTAGGTTATTTCTTAATAGATTAGTGCACGTGCGCATTTTAAACGAGTATGTGAAATGCTCCTAGGCGTTATGTGGATAAATAAACTATTATTATTATTATTATTATTAAGGAAGAAAGAAAGAATGAAAGGAAGAAA
Organism: Actinia equina; assembly: GCA_011057435.1. Taxonomy (NCBI): domain Eukaryota; kingdom Metazoa; phylum Cnidaria; class Anthozoa; order Actiniaria; family Actiniidae; genus Actinia; species Actinia equina. The sequence continues at coordinate 207,375 of WHPX01000463.1, read as the reverse complement.
GAAAGGAAGCAAGCAAGCAAGAAAGATAGAATACAAGGAAGGAACAAACAAAGGAACGAACAAAGGAATGAAGGAAGGAAGGAAGGAAGGAACGAATGAAGGAAGGAATGAAGAAATACATACGAAAATAAACGGCAAGAGACAAAAAATGAGAGGGAATAAAAAACAGAAAAAAATAATTTTGGGAAGCATTTGATCTGAACTGCTTTCCAAATCCATCAACCTCCCTAATTACTTCCTTTTCTCCATCCTCTCTGTTCACATACTAACATACCAAGAACTGAAAGGATACAATATTGTTGTAATGAGAAAGAAGCTTGTTAACTTGTGAACTTGTATGTTCTGTTTCTTCCTATCAAACAGAAGACAAATTATTCAAACAGAATTACTGGAAGGAAAAAACAGAACAAATGTAATACAGTTGTAGGCCTCTTTACCTTAGGTATAAAGTTTTCCCATTTCAGACAATGTGTCATTCTCTTGAGAAAAAGATTTTTTATTTGATTTTTTCCAGACTCATGTGTCTTCTTATGCACAACCATTAAACAAAGAAATGGTACTCAAGGGAATGACATGTGGTTTAAAATGGGAAAATATTATGTGCAAGCTAAAAGGGTCTATTGGGAGCCCTGTGGCGTTACTTTGGGGTACAAATGTTGGGGTTCCTGTGGTACTACATTGTTGTGACATACCTGGTGGTTGATTTGAACTTCAATCAATGGCTGCATCTTGGAAGACAAGGTAGGAAGATCTGCAAAACATTAACAACAATGACATCAAAAATAGTGCATTGTGTATGGAAGGCCGAATGTTGCAAAATTCAAGAACCTTAATTTGATCACATTCAAGGATCAAGTTCACATTCAAGAACAAAATTCACTTTCAACATTTGTAAATCAATCATATTCAACAGATATTTTTATGACATTCAAAGATCGTGATTACATTCAACAGCTTGATTCACATTCAACATTTGCAAGTTATCATGTTCATATATTTCGATCTCATACAACGCAACGAGATCGCGTTCTACATTCACATTCAACAGAAATGATTTGTCAACAAATCCCACAATGCATTTCCAAACTGTCATAGAAGTGCATGCTGGGAAGGACTACACGTGAGTTCAAAATGGCGGACACTCAATGGGATCAATTTTTTGAATCAATTTTAAACCTTCTGGACGATTACAGGGTACAGTGTTTAGAAATAGGCCTTTTGCATGAAAGCCATGTGCTGATATCTCTCTTAGATAACAAATCAATTCAGCCCTAGGTCTCTTGGGGAAAGCTCGGCTGGATGGCAAACAAACTTCGAAATGATTCATATCTTGAAATCGCAAATATTTTATAAAGAGAAAATTGTATTTTGTAAAAGGGTTTGGATATGACACTAGTAATTGAGCAAAAAATTCTTTAAATAAAGGAAATTCAAATTTTTTTGCCATTTAGTAACAGTCACGTGACTATGCAAAAGGCCTCTTGATTGTGCCCAGCAACAAGCTTTTGTTTCTTGTTACATATTTTTTGTAATACTACTACTACTAATAATAATGACTTTATTTAATGAGGATAAACACATAATAGTGCAAATGCACTAAAAACCTGTGGTCCTCCATATATATATATACAAAAAACTACAAACTATAAAACTATATAAAAGAACTAAAGTCTCCGACACAGCGGCCACCTAGTGATAATGACCCCTGAGTCGAAAACGCTGAACCCCCATCAGAAAAGGTTGACATTCAAGGCTGCTTGTTGAAGTAGAAGATATGATTTGCTGAAGAGCAATAATAACCGACTCAATCCTTATTGCGATATTCTCTCTTGTAGACAAACCATAATCATCTCTATAGAGTTCATAATCGTCCAGAAGGTTTAAAATTGATTCAAAAAATTGATCCCATTGAGTGTCCGCCATTTTGAACTCACGTGTAGTCCTTCCCAGCATGCACTTCTATGACAGTTTGGAAATGCATTGTGGGATTTGTTGACAAATCATTTCTGTTGAATGTGAATGTAGAACGCGATCTCGTTGCGTTGTATAAGATCGAAATATATGAACATGATAACTTGCAAATGTTGAATGTGAATCAAGCTGTTGAATGTAATCACGATCTTTGAATGTCATAAAAATATCTGTTGAATATGATTGATTTACAAATGTTGAAAGTGAATTTTGTTCTTGAATGTGAACTTGATCCTTGAATGTGATCAAATTAAGGTTCTTGAATTTTGCAACATTCGGCCTTCCATAAAAGTGACCATTCCCGCACAGGTCCTCCAAGGTCTATCCGGTAGTACAAGAGAGAGGGTGATGTCGGTGTATTAGGGGTATATTCACAAATTTAGGATGACTGGGGTAAAGACTTAAAATGACTTAACAAAATAGGTAAATCGGGCCTCCCATGATTTATAGCTAAAATAGCTTGGCTTTATAGGAGGGCTTTTTAATCTAAGGCCTGGTAACATAATTCCATTTCAATATTTTAATTCTATCTTTGACAGCTTCCTTCCACGTCAACACCATCCTGATAGCCGTCCTTGTCACTGCTGGTGTATTCTCTGTCATCACTTTACCCCTCTTGATAATTCTTTACCGAAATTGCCGGCGTGATAAAAAAGTCGAGCCAGCAAGCTGCCCAAATGAACAGGAAAACGGCGAAAACGATGGAAAAAAGATGAAAGCCGAAACTAGATAACATGAACATGTAGTTAGGTATATTTTGAAGGTAGTTTATCTAAAGTGTTTTGTTAAATTTTCTTTTATTCCCTTGGCCTAATCAGAAAAAAAGTCACACCCTTGCAAACATAAAAGTTCATAGATACCTTTACGCATGCGTAATATTTGCCTACATCACAATTCCATATATGGTAATAAACTTCATTTGATGTTTTAAAAATGTGAAGGCTTTCTGCATGATGCAAAAATATCGTTAGAAACAACAGACTTTACCATGCTATCAGGTTCTTACTCTCTACCAATGGAGAATAACTCGAAAGGCGAAGGAAATGAAGGGGTTTTGAGGGTTTTTTGCACTAAATTGTCGATGAAAATTGTCCAACGAAAGAGTTGAAGTTTCAAGATGAATGTCGTCGAAGTTGCTGGCAAATATTCTTGAAAGACATGAACTTTATTCTTCGAAATAAAAATTCTGGCTAGCGTCCTGTTGTGGCCAGAGGGAGTGTAAGTATAATACGTTTATTACTAGTCTATTAACGTTAGTCAGTCAGTAATAACACTAATATTCTGTTGAAGTAGAACCACTCTTAAAACTCAAGAAAGTCAGTCTTAATAGTTTAAGGAAGTTTTCAGACAGTAGTTTTCCATTGGTATCATAAAACATGGACATTTTTATCTCTTTTTACTTCTAGGGAAGCGAATGATTATTGATATTTAATTTTCAAAGACTTAATACTTAATTAATCATTTGCTAGACTGAATAATAAGAGTTCATTATTCAAACGTTTCCAAAGGGAAGACCCGAGGGAAGACCCGAGGGACGACCCGAGGGAGAAAGTTGTGACGTACTTCCGGGTCCAAACTAGAATGAAAATCGCTGAAAACAGAGTGCTTACCATTTACCCAGAAAAACCGGGAATTCTGGTTGAAAACAAATCAGTTTGTATCATTCCGATCGGAAAATTCCGGAAAATTCGGTCTTAAGATTGACTTTTCCCGCTCTTTCGGTAGACGCGTTTACCATTTTTCGAAAGTCAAATTTTCCCGCTCTTTTCTTACCACTAGGGAATGAATTTCCAACCAGATGGATTGGTGTTAATGGTAAGCACCCCAGGCATAAAGTTAAAGAAAGTTATTTTAAGAAACTTCCCAATTTTGGACCCGGAAGTCGACTTGAGTGCCAAGATTTTACAATGTCAGTTCTCGCTACATTGTTTGATTTTGACAATGTCAAACGGGTTCAGACACACATTTAAAGCCTTTTACTATTTTGGTCATAAGATTTTTTAACCTAGCAAAGAACTAGTGCATTTTTTACAGCTAGAAAACAATTCGGTGTGAGTGAAACATATGGTATGACTATGTTGTGACTTCGAAATGGCTTCCGTAATGAACCAATCAAATACAGCTAAAACATTTTTCATCCAGTCATTATCGAAATAAAGTAAAAGCCATTTGATCAGCGTGGTACTGTCAATATTTTCTTGTAATATTAGCCATTATATATACATACAAACTGAGCGTGGAAGACTTTGATGTGCTCTTAAATTACAGTAACCAGGAAGTCTGGATGTGCTTGAATTTGTTCGTAGATAGGTGGATTTGCTCCAAACATTCCCAGCTTTAATTTTGTATATTATCTACGAATACAAAGCAGTGCAAGCGTTCCGTATTAATGCGGTAATAATTATGGCAAGATATTGAAGTTAAACTGCGCAATAAGTAAATTGATTGCTAATTTAGGAAAGACAACAAGCGAAGCATTGAGTTTATCGGGGAAAAAAAAAAACCAACCTTCGAGTCAAGTGTGGTGATGTACTGATGGATAGATAAACATCCTGAGTTCATTTGATGTCCTTTCTTTGCTGGGAATTCAACTTTCTTTATTCTTGTCAAAAACTGGCGAACACTGATTTTATGCTATTTTGATAGAACTATAAAATCGTCTTTATTATGAAGCAAAAACAAACGAATAAACACCTTACACAAAAAGCAACACTGACAAGAACCAGCAAAACAAACATGGCCAAGCTTGACGCAACGATGTAAACGATACTCGTTGATAATTTAACGGTTTTATTTCTTGCAGCTTCCTTCATTCAGAAAACCATTATTAAGATCCTTTATTGTTTTCGGTTCGATTCGGACTGAGACAACGAGGCACGGGCCAAAACAAACTATACACCCTTACCGCTAAGAATTGTATCCATATATAAACTGTTTTCATGAAAACTTTGACTAAGACTTTTGCCCTTTCATATTCAAATGAGTGAATGTGCATGGATTTTGTTCAAAATCAATTGTATTTTTAAAAAGTTTAACTTGTTTAAAGCCATTTGTATCGTGAAAAATTTTCGATATCAAAAAAAGAAAGAAAGAAAACCAAAAAATATATATACACTTGTAGTATATCGACTGTGTGGAGATGAAAGTTTATCTAACTCCAATAAAATGTAAGGAACTTAGATTAAAAGTCAGATTTCTAGGAATATCGAATCTGGATGGACGTGATGTTAAACTAGCTCACTGAATACACAAAAAGGAACAATTGATAACCCCTGTGACATCAGGCAGACTTCTAAGAAAAAAAAGACATTTTATTCGTGTTTTGGAAGCCTTAATATAATTATTTTTCATAAATATTTGATAAAACCATAAGCTTTTAAGTTTCTGTTTTTATCTTTCTATGATTAGTCCTGTTTCGCACATGGTTTTGACAAAAAAACTTTTGGTGCTCTAGAAACTGCTTAACTTGCAAGTTCATTGTCATATCTTCTGACAAATCGACGCAAATGTCAACACAAACTTTTCTTGGAACTAAATCTGGCTTTATATTATTCAATGTTTATCAAAATCAATCAAAAAGGCGCATTTTCTTTGAATTGTCAATACATATTTACTTTATAAGATTTTTCTGTTGTCCAACATAATTTAAAAACAATGTGTTTGAACTAATATTCGTTGATTTGTCTCAGCGTGTCTTTCTGTGACGCTTTTCGTTTTTATTTCGCAAGGTTGAATGGTAACCTTGAGGGCTTGTTAAGGGGGGTACTTCACTTCCGTACGTTTAAGATCTGTGCAAACATTTCCAAAATCGAAAGAAAGTTTAACAAAAATCGTCACTTCTTATGTTGTATTGTAAATCAAGACAATTGCCGTAGTCTCCAAAGTTTTCAAATTTCTTCAAATTTCTGCCATCAGGAGTAGTCTGACCGGCTTTGCAATCACAGTATGACGTCATTATAGAAGGTGTTCCCCCCTGATTTCAATATCTATCAATAGAATTAGGGCGTAGCTATCTTGTGAATAAAAGTTATCGGAATCAAATTCCTGCTCCAGAACGCTTGTCTTCGTTGTGCGGGACAAAGCATCTTAGAGTTTTTTTCAAAGTGGAATCGCGCGATCCCAAGGTTTTTAGCCTGTTTGCAGGACAAGCTAAGTCATGGAGCTGGTAGAGTTTTGCGGGTTGATTACCGTGTTGTTCTCTGGTGTGGTTAATTCTTGGGGCGATTATAGTTACAGAGGAGGAACCATCTCTTACAGGCCAAATACAAACTATCCAACCCCGCGGGTAATATATATCTTTACATAATATCTAATAACATTAATATATAGATTTAGATTTAGTATATTATTAGGCTGGATTCCTGCGAGGTAATAAAATTTTTAGAAAACTGAAATTTTTTGCAACTTTCTTTGGAAGTAAGTCATGCGATTTAGGGAACGTAGGCATAACCTTTTTAAGAAACGGTCTCGAAACGAACTGAAACAGGAAACTCAAGTTAAAAGATTGTCAGTTTATGCCTTTCAATCCCTCCGTTGGAACTTTTCTCTCGACGTCTAAAATACTATATGTTCAGTGTTTTTTATAGCAAAAATACCCACTTCCCTACGATTAAATGCTATGAAATTTGAGAACCTTTTCACGGTCGCCAATTTTTTTTTGGACAATGGCGGGCGACGAGAGCCCTTAATATTAGTTTATTTAGATATAGTTATTTATATTAGGGAAGAAAATGTTTTATTCATAGTTATAGTTATATATTGGTAAAAATATCTATTATTATACAACTATTTAAAAAAGAGGTAGTAAAGGTTTTGTTGTATGCTGCATGCTGCATACCAAGCCCGAAATGTATTGTGGATCATACGTAATTAATGTCGGCACTGAAAAAAATGCGCCCAAACACGCGCAGATAAAATTTGCCGGAAAATTCCGAGAGTCCATATCGTAGTGACGTAATTGCATTTACGTCGCTCATAGTGCATTTCGGGCTTGGTATGCGACAACTATAAAATCATCGCCAACCTTTTTTGAAATAGATGTATAACTTTTTGGAAATAAATTGTTGTTGTTGTTGTTGCCTAGTTTTATTTTATTAGCTAGAAAGTAAGTATAGAAATAATTTATTATCATCGTGGAATGTATGGCTGCCTGTTTGTAGCAATATTTAATCCTCTTGATGTGCCTTTGATTTAAACTTTATAACTGTGAATTTGAACATTATTTTCTGTGAATTTAAACTTGTTGATTTGAATCCAAACCGATTTTATTTTTGAATTTAAACTTTTGGATTTGAATTTAAACTTTTGGATTTGAATTTAAACTTTTGGATTTGAATTTAAACTTTTGGATTTGAATTTAAACTTTTGGATTTGAATTTAAACTTTTGGATTTGAATTTAAACTTTTGTATATTTAATCTTACTGGGGCGAGCTGCTCGGCCAGAGCACTGCCTCGTTGTCAAGTAGAGTTCCCGCCATCTTGGATTTTTATACCACGTTCATTATGGCTCATGATGTTGAGCACTTTTTGAGGTCTATATTAGACCGATCTGAGGCATTGATCAATCAAAGTGGAAGTAAAAATGATTCTTTTCTGAGTGACTTGTTGGCTCATGTGGAATTAGTCGGAAAGGCAGTGGAATTTCTGCATGAAATACGTCATGTGTCGCATATAGATTTTGAAGATTTGGAGAGATGGAGAGATGGAGAGAGTTGGAGCAAGTTTATTCTGACATTGAAAAGGAATTTATGAATATAAAAAATTTACAAAATCGAAATTATTTACAAAATTTACAAAATCGAAATTATTTTCCCAAAGTAGAGGATATTTTTCTTTTAAAGACTCCGCGATCTTTCTTCTAATTTCTCTTTCATCATCATCCTCCACCAGCATCAACATACCCGAAGCTATAATGGAGTCCCATTTCAAATGTTGAGACTCGTCATCTTCATCATCAAAACATCGTAACAAAGCGAACTCTAGCGCCTTTTTCTCTTTCTTAGGCTTTTCTCTAGCTTGCATAGTACGATCATAGTTGCTTCCAGAGGCTGCTCGCAATCTTTCTGGACGATTTAATCTCCTGCACAAACCAGAAGAAGAACTTTCACGAAGCATGCTACTAGCTCGTCTCAAAGTTTCTTGAATTGTTGACGAAGTGGGTCTAGGAGTAGATGGGTCGGTACGTTGCGTGGACGTTTCAGAGTTATTTGAAAGTAGGACTGAAGCTTCGTTCAGTAGTTTGGAAACTTTCTTCTTTACTTCATCCTCCTCCTTTTTAATCATGAAAAGCAGCCGTATTATGAAAGCAAAGCAATACGAAATGAACGTGGTATAAAAATCCAAGATGGCGGGAACTCTACTTGACAACGAGGCAGTGCTCTGGCCGAGCAGCTCGCCCCAGTAAGATTAAATATACAAAAGTTTAAATTCAAATCCAAAAGTTTAAATTCAAATCCAAAAGTTTAAATTCAAATCCAAAAGTTTAAATTCAAATCCAAAAGTTTAAATTCAAAAATAAAATCGGTTTGGATTCAAATCAACAAGTTTAAATTCACAGAAAATAATGTTCAAATTCACAGTTATAAAGTTTAAATCAAAGGCACATCAAGAGGATTAAATATTGCTACAAACAGGCAGCCATAGTAATGGTAATAATTGATACTTTTCCGTTTGTCACACGATTGAGAGTCATTCGGTACCACTCGTCGAACGAGCGGTATATAACAGATATACACAATCCAGTCTCCACCATCACCTGCCGAAGGCTTGCCGTTTGCAGTCGAAACGTTGCGGTCCTTCTTGAAAGACTAATGATAAATTGTTTCTATAAGTCTATCATCATCACCATCATCATCATCATCATCATCATCATCAATTGATTCACAAAGACATGACGTTTTAGTTACACAAATGCGACACCGTGCTGTTCGTTGTGGCATTCCGTTTCACATTACGTTCCAGCCAGACAGGCTTTTCATCGTTAAAGTGTATATCAAGAAATTTTTTTTAATTTTCCAAACCACTTTTATATGAACAGTGAAGTAGTATGGTTGCAGTATTTTTAGATGTGGTCTTCTCTTTTCAAAGATAAAGATTTGAAATATAAATATGCAAATGAGATGACGTAAATTCAAGAATGTGTTACATTTTGAAGTGTAATTGTGTTTTGAAGTAAAATAACCTGAAAGTGCACAAAACTATATGTATTTCAGTTAAAAAGATAATTTGCAAATGAAAAAAAAAACAGCAATACTTTCCACAACAGCATTTTTGCATAATTAATTAGTCATACAAAAAAAAAAAAAAAATCCACATAAAAAAATATTGCAACCATAACTACACTGTGCACATATAAGTGATTTTGAAAATACATTTTTTCCTTGATATACACTTTAAAAAAGCCTTCCAGTTGCAAGGTAACGCATTATTTCTTATCTTTTAGGTCGAGTTCATATACCGATTGGCGTTTGAAGCGGACTATGTTTACTGTTACTCTGGAAATATCGGACATCGTGTTACATGGACTAACTCGCACTCTTCACCTTGGTCTGTGACAAAATTTACCTATTATGGTTTACTTCATGGTACATTCAACAGCATTAGTTCCAGTAATCAGATTTCATGCAACAGTTTCAACAGTGAAGAAGGCTGGAGCGAGGGAAACAGCTCGTTTACTTTTCGACCTGGATACAACGGCAGATTGTTGATAGCTATGTAAGTCAAATATAAGATAACTCTATTGTAAATACCCATACAAATCGGCCGCTTATGCTTTATATATTACAAAGAATCATCATCATCACCATTACCATTACCATAATCATCATCATCCTCACCATCATCATCACCATCATCATCACCATCATCATCACCATCATCATCACCACCACCACCACCACCATCATCATCATCATCATCACTATATCACCATTACAATTATCATCATCAGCATGATCAGTATCACCAACAATACCCCCATCATTATCTTTATTATATTTATTTATCTAAATTTGCCTCGAGTTCAAAATATGAAAAAAAGATACAAGTATAAATATGTTCTGAGGCAGGGAAACCGCAACAGCTAAGGCCAATTACTGCGGACCCTTATCAAAAGAATAAAAGCAATGTCTTGACAATACATTTAGGAGCAGCACTGCGTTAAAGGACTGAGGAGGCAACGGACAGAATTACATTTTAAACAAATTGATTTCCATGAACGAGGATCGTCGCATGAGCACTGAAGAGCTGAGGTGTAGTACAGGAAAATATTTCACCACATCTTCATCACATCTTCATCGTATCTTCATCACGTCTTCATCTTCGTTGTGTCGATTGCTTCGAGGGTTTTCTCCGGATTTACTGGTTTTCCTCCCTGCATAAAAATCGAATTCCATCTGGCGTCGAGTGTTTAAGACACTGATCAAACCTGACTACCTAAAATCGACGTAAAATGAATTAGCATTTTTATTTGGCACTTTTTAGAGCGATGAAAATTAGCAACCAGCTGGAAGATTTGAAAGGTCAATTTAATTATTTAATTAAATTATTTGTCTATCGACAGGACTTATAACTATGGATACTGGATGCGTAATGTCTCTAGAGTTGATGGTAATTACGGAAGCATGCTACTGAGTGCGACGAACAACGTATCTGCCAACGGTGTCTTTAACAACTCTTCGCCAGTCTCCACGCTACCACTGACGGTCTACTTAAATCTAGGTATCCCATCAGTCATTAAAATACCTGTTGAAGATCCTGATGGTGACATAGTGCGTTGTCGTTATGCAAGCTACCAGGAATGTTACAGTGGATTGTGTACTTACTTTCCTCATGGAGTACTAGACGAGGTAAGCTAACAGGAATGTTACAGAGGAATGTGTACTTACTTTCCTCATAAGTACTAGACGAGGTAAGCTAACAGGAATGTTACAGAGGAATGTGTACTTACTTTCTTTGTGATCATTTTCAGGGAAATTGTACTCTCAGTTATAATGGCGGTGGTTATGTAAATCAACTTTTGCCAATCATCTTGAAGCTTGAAGATTTTCCTTCAGGGACGACGCAGTTTGATTCGTCTAACGTTTTGGGCTCAGTGGATCTGCAGTTTGTAGTACACATCAAAAATGATACTGGTAAATAGCGAAATGTGTATTTTAACTTAGATATCGCTATTTTTGGTCTCAATTTGAGACAGTAAATGTCTTGTTGAAAAAAATAAAAGCAAACAAACGATTAAACAGAATAACTGCATGTAGCAGCAGCACAACAGAACAGTATCAAAAACAGCAACAACAAAAGTAACAATGACAGTAGCAACAATAACAACAGTAACGACAGCAGCAACAGCAACAACAACAGCAGTAGCATAGTAGCAACAACGATGAAATAGTAAAGACGAAAGAGGCATTTTTTCAAGTGCACTGATTGCATGTTGTTGTTTTTATTTTTATTTAATAGAACGTTTTTGATTTACAATTAGCGATTTGTCAGAAAAGTATCGTTCTACCGAGCGGTTTTGGCTTTATTATTTTATTTTATTTTACGTTTAACAGCAATTCGCATTCAAGGTGGAGGTTAACGACAAAAATCTCGATATGACTGTGAAATGACGTTTTTTTCATTTCAAACCTTTAAGTGGTTTTAATATATTCGTTGTTTGCTGCATCGAAAATCCTATATCTTTTTAATTGTAAAAAACGCAACTGAGAGCTGCTAGTCAAGGGAGTGATTTGTGACCAGAGATGATAAGACATTACGAGAGCAAACGGTTAACCGAAACTACAGCAACAACAGAAAGCAGCAGTAACAGCAGAAAAAAAGAGCAACAACGACAATAAAAACAGCAGCCACAGCATCGACAACCAAAGCAATAAGAACGCTTATTGCAAATATACGGTTTTTTGCTAATGACCTACAGCTTGTTGAAAAATATAGTTGTAATGAGCGTTTTTTCGTTTTTTTTTTTTTTCTCGTCGTTTGTTATTCTATTTTTCATACAGCACCAACAACAGCACCAGCAACAGCAGTAGCACCAACAACAGTATCAGTAGGAGTAGCAAACACAACAGTAACACCTGCATTATCAGGTTTGGTTTACGAGTAACGATGCTTAATTCAGAAAGATATTGTTGTACTAAACACTCTTCGATTTGTATTCATCGTGTACTGTTCTTACTGCTCGAGGGAATCAAGGGTGGTGTAGCAGAAATATACGCTCGCCTCTCACCTCTGGGATCTTGGGCTCGATTCGAAGTTAAGGTTTTGCTCCGCAAGGGTTTTCGAGTTTTGCTACCTTTGCAAAGCCTAACAAGCTAATTCCAATTTGATCTGTGAGTTAGCCATATCCTGACTTTGATCAGCCCAGAGGTTGTTTCAGGGTTTGATCTGTGAGTTACCCGTGCCCTGACTTAGATCAGCCCAGAGGTTGTTTCAGGGTTTGATCTGTGAGTTACCCGTGCCCTGACTTAGACCAGCCCAGAGGTTGTTCCAGGGTATCTATAAACTTAGTTGTTTCCTGTTTCACAGTTCGCATTCAAGGGGGAGGGTCCTCTGGTCTATTACAAGTTCTTCATAATAGAGTATGGGGTACAGTGTGTGATGATGACTGGTCCATGACCAACACCCACGTGGTTTGCCGTCAGCTTGGCTTTGCTGGTGCCCTTTCTTATCATAACAGTGGAGGAGGAACAGGACAGATATGGCTTGATGATGTACAATGTTCTGGCAGCGAGAGTGCTATTCAACAGTGTAGACATCGTGGATGGGGAATTCACAACTGTGGTCATATTGAAGACATCTTTGTGACATGCTATCGCGATGGTAATTTCATGTATTGCTAGAATATACATAATGTTCCCGTTCGGATGGGAGAAAAAAAACTTTACGCTCAAGATAAGAGGGTTGATTCCAAATGCATTCTAGTGAATAAAATCATTTGTTTTCAAGAATGCAGCAACTACGCTGTGCTCAACGCATCAGACCGTGCACAAGGATACCGGGGAATAAAGAACAAATGTGACAGGTACATCACTCCAGCATGGTACCGCTTCATGGGTGATGCAGGCACTGCCATAGCAACATCTTGTGTCCCTGTACGTCACTGTGGTACTGCTGCTCCAGGATGGATGACTGGTTCTCATCCTACCCAAGCCGACGGTGTCGTGACTCGTACGGTGTGCTTTAACTGGAATACCACCTGCTGTCCGCGTTCCAAATCTATTCGTGTTAAAAACTGTGGAGAATTCTACGTTTACCTTCTACGTGGACATACAGATTGTAACCTGCGTTACTGTGGTAACAATACCGGTAAGAAGTCTAGCTTCTAAAACAATAACGTTAGTAATTAAAACATTTCAGATGCTTGAGGAAGAGGGAGAGGGAGAGGGAGAGGGAGAGAAAGGAGGAATAAACAATAGACAAATTACGATTACAGATCGATATTATATCAGTATTTAGATTTCTACATATGATATTCTTCACTTCTGGTAATATTTGTGCTTTAACGTGGAGGGGGGGGGGGGGGGGGGGTGGACGAGGGATTTTAGCCGGTAAACTTGGAGGACCTTGGAGGTTACAAGGGTATCTTGATTTCTGGTTTCAGGCCGTAGAATAGTCAGATTGCATATTAATTGCCCCCCAGTCAACTCCCAAAAAAGTCACGTGATTAATAGTTGGCAATTTTCTGTTTCAGAAAGCAACAATACCTGTGTCAGCAGTCCTTGTCGTAATGGAGCCACTTGTACCGATACAGATTATGGCTACAACTGTACCTGTCCTTATGAATACACTGGTAGACACTGTGAAACCGGTAGGTTAAATTATGTTATTAATTATGAAATATCTGACGCTGATTGGCTGGCTAACGTGCTTATATCAAGGGACACAAACATGCTAGAGCGAAGAGCGCTCAAGATTTGGAGACAAGACGAACATCAAAATATGCGAGAAATGATTTTTTTTTTTTTTCCGATTTCGAATGCTGTCTGTTTCCGCTAAGGTATTTTAGGTCTTTTTAAATATTAAAATATTTTCAGCTTTTTAAAATTTCGAGGTGATATTCCTGCAGGCATTTGGAACAGATAACGCATACCCATGGTCAACTATAATGGCTTTCCTAAACTGAAAAATATTCATGATATCAAAATTTAATGGTGGATGACGTCATACCCAATAATAAGCTCTGGGTCATGTGACCATTTTCTTGCATCGCTTGACCTTTTTGATGCATCCTTAGTAATGGTACTCAAGGATCCTTAATATGGTTGATGTTTGTTTGTTTTAAAATCATCTTCTTAAAATCTATTTTGCACTATAAATGTTTGACTTGTATAAAGTCATTATCTTTGACCCATGATAGTTAGCGAGGTTCAAAGTCGAGTCATATGCTTGTCTGATATGACAACATTTTTGTTAGTTGCAGTTGCCAAGGCGACCAACTGCTGGCACACAGCTGTTAGCATTCATTACACAGTTGGACCATCTACCATCACAGTTACACAAAGCGATGCTAACAGTATCATGACCGAGGTACACTTAGTAACTCTATATTCGAGAGATTTCAATGCTTTTCTTTTTTTTCCCCTTTCAAACTACTTCTCCTCCTCTTTATTGTCTTGTGCCTTTATTTAGAGAGAGTGACACGTGACAGTCAAGCACTGACAAACGTGTCCTATGTTTAACATCTCTAAATGAGATTAATTGGGCCGCCATTTTACGTTGTCATGCAAACCAGTAATTTTTGGAAATATAAAATTAGATGAATTTTGGCCAAGACTTTTTCTGGAATATCAGCTTCTGCTTATAAAGTGGACATCAAATCCAAACATCTATATATGCTTTCCGTAATAGGTACTGAATCATGGTACCAGTCAACTCTTGTGCTCAGGTCTAAGACTCAAGTTACTCAAGGTTACCATAGCAACCCCAGCCAATCGTTACGTCATTACAGGAAGCTTTGGGGTAATGTATGGTGAAATGAATTCGACTCAGAAACAGACTGCTACGTCCTGTCTTGGGAATGCTGCGATATTTATGGCTATAATCCTCAGGCCTGACTATTATACTAGTCCCTTGAAAGGAGCATATTGGGCAGATCGTGCCTCGTTAACAAATTACAAGGACAGTACTTGCTGTAGAGATGGGTTGGTCTCGTTTAATGAAACATGTGGTATGTGTGTTCTATTCCAAGATGTCAAAATGTTTTTTCTTTCCTCTGCCTTATACCTCTTCCTTTTCACCTTTTTTATTTGTGTGATTTGTCAACGATTTGAAATCATTCTTTGCGAAAAAACTTGAAAATCACACTGTGAAATGGTAATAAGATGGTTATTGAATGTACATATTGCTCATTGTAAGGATAGATAGGTGGTATTGCATCAAATCGTGGCCCAAAAGATTCCTTACATCTTCAAGTAAATAAACACAGGTATGACGAGATAATTTTCTTTCCTAATATGAGAAACCACATTTCTAATTCATTTAGGCATCAACCCGTGTAACAGTAACCCTTGTCGTAACAGAGGTACTTGTCAGGGTGGTGTTGGCTGGTACAGATGTTCGTGTCCTTATGCATACACTGGACAACAATGTCAGACTTGTAAGTAACAGTCATACAATATATAGACCAATGTTGTATTTGACGCTACAGTTGATGCGCAACTGAAATCATTAGACTAGTAACTGAAAAAATGCTATTCTAATATGAGATAATCTGATTCATTTTGAATCTAGACATGTACCCGTGTAACAGTGGTCCTTGCCGTAACGGGAGTACTTGCCATAATTATTATTGGCATAATAGAGGATATTACTGTTCGTGTCCTAGAGGATACACTGGACAACAATGTCAGACTAGTAAGTAACACTCAAGCAACAGAGCATTTTATTTGACGCTACAGTTGATTCCCAATTGAAATAATTAGACCGGTTTAACGGGAATGCTTCTATTCTAACTGATAACCTATTCATCTTGAATCTAGACATGTACCCGTGTAACAGTGGCCCTTGTCGTAATTTTTTTTTTTTTTTTGATTCTGATTTCTTTTGGTTACCTTTTTTTTCTTTTTGGTTCTGCAAATTATTGCCTGTGCACCTCCCTGCAAGATCCCTAGTTACGCCACTCAGTTGGTAATAATAATAAAAAAAAGAAACGATCAATGGTCCGATTTTTTTCGATGTGCACCCTCCCTGTAAAAGTTCTGGTTGCGGCCCTGTCCTCATAGGCATGTACCCGTGTAACAGTAGCCCTTGTCGTAACTGAGGCACTTGTTACAATAAAGGGTTTAATAGAGGATATTACTGTTCGTGTCATTATGGATACACTGGGCAACAGTGTCAGACTAGTAAGTAACAATAGCATTGTATATGACACCACAGTTGATGCCCAACTAATGCCATTAGACCGGTTTAACTGGAAATATGCTATTCTGTATGAGAGATCCTATTCATTTTGAATCTAGATTTGCATCAGTGTAACAATAACCCTTGTCGTAACGGAGGTACTTGCCGGGGTGGTCGTGACTGGTATTACTGCTCTTGTCCAAGTGGATACAGTGGCAGACAATGTGAATCAAGTAAGTTGAGCACAGATTTGGTGCTTTTTATATAATTTCAGACCACGTGCCATGCATTCCCTTAAGAATATTTTTTTTATTTAGCGGATGAGCATGAGAAGACACATGAATAGGGATACAACTCAAATAAAGAATCTTATTCTCAAGACCACGTGTCATTCCCTAGAGTATTATTTCTTTGTTTAATGGTTGCACATGAGAAGTCAAATGAATATGGATACAACTCAAATAAAGAATCTTATTCTCAATGGAATGACTCGTGGTCTGAAATGGGAAAACATTACGCCCAAGTCGAAGAGGTCTATACGTCCACCATCACTACCATTATGACCACCACTACCACGACTACCACCACCATCACCACAACTACACTACAAACAACAAAAACCTTATATCAACCACAACCGTTAATGAGGCCACATTTTCCATTCCAGACCTTAAAACAAATGTAACTTGCGGCGAAAATTACATGCAAATTGACTTGGAGGACTCGTACTTCTCTGACATTGATTGGCGTAATCTGCACCTGAACGACCCATCATGTAGAGCGACAAAGACACCTGGCACAAGGAGACTTCGTGCACCTCTGGACCGATGTGGTACGACGTACACAGAAAACCAGAAAACAATCACATTCTGGAACGAGGTAAATCATTTGAATCGTATCTTCAGCAGAAAAAAAAACCCTAGCGAATAAGAAGGGAACTTGAATATTATAGAAACTGTGTGAAACACGTACGTTTGTAACCATACCGTTGTTTCGAACGTGTATTGTTTTTACTCCAACTCTACGATCCCGGCGTACCGTGAGCGGTTTAACTTTTTGTATTTATGGAAAATAAACTTGTTATCACCACAGTATAAATTATTGTCATTGACCAGCCAAATACATTGCGTATTTTTAACAAATTGACATCAGTTTTTTGTGTCTGTCCT
Source organism: Actinia equina (assembly GCA_011057435.1). Lineage (NCBI taxonomy): Eukaryota > Metazoa > Cnidaria > Anthozoa > Actiniaria > Actiniidae > Actinia > Actinia equina. The sequence goes on along the minus strand of WHPX01000463.1, from coordinate 189,897 downwards.
CTTATTGATGAGAAATAGGCAATCATCACGCGATAAATTTTTACAGCCAATAAGCGCGCGAGAAATTTGTATAGCCAATCAGTGCGCGAGAAATTTGTATAGCCAATCAGCACGCGAGAAATTTGTATAGCCAATCAGCACGCCAGAAATTCGTATAGTCAATCAGCGCGCGAGAAATTCGTAAGTTATCGTAAATTGTATGTATGAATCGCAGGTGAAGACTGACAACCGCTACCAATCAGTAGTGAATGGTCTGACTATCACACGTGACAGAAATCTTCTCCTACGGTTCTTCTGTTCGTATGAACGAAGCCGTTTTGTCAGTGCGTCCTTTTCACCATCAAAGAAGACAGTGGTTGCGTCTGAAGGTATTGGAATTTGATGGAAATTATTGTCTTGCGCAGAACATCGCGTCCTTAAGTTTTGTTAAATTGGAATTAGGAAATGTTGATTTTTACGGAGGGAGGAAAGTGGAGAACTCAGATAAAAACCAAGATGAGCACCTCAGAGACGTATCCAGGATTTTCCGAATTGGGAAGGGGGGGGAGGGGGGGGGGGGGGCATGACCAAAGCCCCCGAAACACCGAACCACCGAACCTAGAAAGAGCAGATTACAATTATTGTCGACAGGGAAGTTTAAAGGAACTGAGTTCAAAACTTGCGAAAATATGATTTTTGAAATGTATGAAATCCAGTTGAAGTTCTTGATCTCTTTTCACAGGATCCTATGGCAACTTCACCTTCTCCATGGATTTCTACCAGACTTCTAGCTATTTAAAACCTTACTCAGTTTTCGCTTACCCAGTGGTTGTCTACCCAAACCAGCCTCTGTGGGTTCAGTATGAAGTCAAGAATACCAACGCTGATCTGGTCGTGTTTGCTGAGAATTGTCGTGCTACGCCTTCTAATGATCCCAATGCAACTCCACAGCATGTGTTTCTACAGAGAGGGTAAGGGACTCACTCACCTCAGCTTAGTGTCAACAAATCTTTGACATCTTTAACTTAAAACTGATATTCAAACACCTGATAAGACATTTTACTCTTTTGACAGATGCGTGCGCGACTCAACCATGAATTATTGGTACAACCCAAACAGTAAAGTCCAGCGGTTCTCCATCAGATCGTTTCGTTTCGTGTATTCCAACACCTTCCTGGTGTATCTACACTGTGAGCTGATTGTCTGTCATCGTAACACAAACAACTCAAGGTGCACACAAGGTTGTATCAGCAGCTCCAGAGTACGTCGAGAAGCTGCTGACGGCTCCACAGCATATGACTTGTCTGCTGGACCATTGAAAGGAGGCAAGATCAACGATAAGAGTAACAATCAACAAGGTAAGATCTTAGTAAATGGCTCTAGGTCCAGCCCTCTGGGTCTGTTGGTCCAGGTCTATCAAGGTCAGTAGGTCTATCAAGGTCAGTAGGTCTATCAAGGTCTGTAGGTCTAGACCTCTAGGTCTGTTGGTCCAGGTCTATCAAGGTCTGTAGGTCTAGACCTCTAGGTCTGTTGGTCCAGGTCTATCAAGGTCTGTAGTTATAGCCCTCTGGGTCTGTTGGTCCAGGTCTATCAAGGTCAGTAGGTCTAGACCTCTAGGTCTGTTGATCCAGGTCTATCAAGGTCTGTAGTTATAGCCCTCTGGGTCTGTTGGTCCAGGTCTGTAGGTCTATTGGACTAGGTCTAACAAGGTCAGTAGGTCTAGCATCTAGGTCAGTAGGTCTAGACCTCTGGGTCTGATGGTCCAGGTCTATCAAGGTCTGTAGTTATAGCCCTCTGGGTCTGTTGGTCCAGGTCTATCAAAGTCAGTAGGTCTAGCCCTCTAAGTCTGTTGGTCCAGGTCTATCGGGGTCTGTAGTTATAGCCCTCTGGGTCTGTTGGTCCAGGTCTATCAAGGTCAGTAGGTCTAGCCCTCTAAGTCTGTTGGTCCAGGTCTATTGAGGTCTGTAAATCAATGCCCATTAGGAGTTCGTGTAAAAATATAATTTGATTTCCTGTTTTGACAGGATTATTAAAGTCCAAGCAACTCATTGGTGGACTAGGAGGCGTTGGCGGGTTGTTCTTTCTCTTCACAATACTCCTCTTGGTCATAGTCTATCGTAACCGCAGGCGTGGCCAAAACAACAAACAAACCAGCATCGCTCTGGATGTTACTGTCAACTCGTATGAGCAGGTAAACGTGGACAGCGACGAGAAGAATGAAAGTGAAATCTAGATTGACAGCATGAGAAAGAAGGGGAGAAAACTGTTCTATACCTTAAACACAAAATAGGGCTCTCCTATCCTTGTCATGTGTCAATTGTCTAGTCTTTTTTCCTTGTGTACCCTTTAGAGGGGCTATCCCCTTCTCCCTCTCCTCTCCTACAAATCTATAAACACTGATATAACATTAAGCTTTGATTCAGAAATAATGGGAATAATCCATAGCATAATTTTGCAGACAATTTTAGTGTGTTAGGCTTTGTAGAGTGTTACCAAAGGTTTTCTATATGAGATAAAACTAATGGTAACTTTCTAAAAATGTACGATGATGATATTTGCATATGATTTTTTCTGCTACAGTTTTTGATTTTACATTAAATTTCTTACGTAGTCTGTAGGTTGTAGATAAAATATTATTATAATAATATGTTTGTGAAAAGTAGCTTTTTTACCCTTAATATTTTAATTATAAAGGAAAATAAAGAGTGATAAGGTAAAGCCATATTTATTGTTCCATCTTTGAGTTTGTTTTCAAAGGAAACCAGTTATTTTGTTTACAATTTGAAATTTTAGTAACTTTTCAGTGAAAAAACAAGTTGTAAAAGACGTTTCACTGTCTTCTCGACAACATCATCAGGTCGTATGAAAAATGTTGTCAAGATGACAGCAAAACTTTGTCTTTTACAACTAGTTTTCTTACTGAATTGTATACCTAAACGTAACTTTTTGCAGTAAGAAACAAGATGATAAACAATTTTCACAGGATTTTGATTCCAATGATAAAAACATGGATTCAAAGGTTAATATTTATTGTTATTTTGAGTGTCGTGCAGAAGTTTAAATCTCAATCTATACATTAAATAAACCATCCCACATCTCCCCACAAACCCCTTAATTTGTGAGTATTTTCCTTAAACTAGAGTACAAACACTAAAAGTGTGCAACACTTTGCACTATTTAGTAGTAAATTAAATTAAACAATAAAAAACAATAGGATTAGCATAATCTAGCAGTATTTAGTGGTATTTATGTTACACACTTATAGTGTTTGTACTCTGCTATACAGTACTAGGTTATAAGGCTTGGATATTTGATGAATAATTTATTCTAAAGGTTTGGTGTCCAGATCTACTTCCATTCTTGTTAAGATATTATCCCATTCAATGAATTGCTTTGATAACATGGAAACCTGTGGATGGTTGGTCAAGGAAAACATACAGAATACATATGGATTACTTTACATGTAACTAATACTGTCTGATGATTAACAGGGTGCGACTGCATAATGGACTAATGAATGAAAGACTTGTGGGAAATGGAAAAAATCAGAGAGAAAAAACAGAAGAAAGAAAGTGATAATCCTGTGAAAATCAAGGACTCTTTAAAGATACTTGGCGTTACCATTGACTCAAAATTAACTTTTGAGGAACATTTAAATGTCCAGCTTAATAAGGCTTATGCTAAGACAAACGCTTTACGTAGAATAAGACGTTTAGTTCCAGCGCATGTTATGATTCAATTATATAGGGCTTTTATTTTGCCTCATCTTGAGTATTGTAGCCCTGTGCTGGTGGGAATATCTAAGTCACTCTCAAAAAAATTAGAAGAAGCCAATTATTATATTCTTAGAACTTTATTAGGCCTATCTAAATCTAATTCTTATGACAGCATTCTTAAATCAATTAATATGCGTACCGTAGAACATAGGAGATATTTCCAAGTTTTAGTCTTACTTTTTAAATGCATCAAAGGGAATGGCCCTAGATATATTAATGACTTTTTCAAATTTCGTACAGTTAAGTATAATTTAAGAGGCTCTGGTACTAAACTTGAGCAATATTCATTTAACAGTAAATGGCGTCTTAATTCTTTTGTATCCATAGCTAGTCATCTTTGGAACAATTTACCATCTAATGCGAGAAATGCTGTTAACGTAAATAGCTTTAAGAATATCATACGTAAATTAGACTTCATACCTTTTATATATCGTTAGATAAATTTTTATTTATCATATATTGGATATTTTTTTTTTTTTTTTTTTTCTTATTTCCTCTATTAACTTCCCATTGTAAATAGATATTTATCATTTCATATTTTATATTTATTGCATATATACATATATATATTATATTTTATATCACTTTAATTTAGGTTATTTCTTAATAGATTAGTGCACGTGCGCATTTTAAACGAGTATGTGAAATGCTCCTAGGCGTTATGTGGATAAATAAACTATTATTATTATTATTATTATTAAGGAAGAAAGAAAGAATGAAAGGAAGAAAGAAAGGAAGCAAGCAAGCAAGAAAGATAGAATACAAGGAAGGAACAAACAAAGGAACGAACAAAGGAAGGAAGGAAGGAAGGAAGGAACGAATGAAGGAAGGAATGAAGAAATACATACGAAAATAAACGGCAAGAGACAAAAAATGAGAGGGAATAAAAAACAGAAAAAAATAATTTTGGGAAGCATTTGATCTGAACTGCTTTCCAAATCCATCAACCTCCCTAATTACTTCCTTTTCTCCATCCTCTCTGTTCACATACTAACATACCAAGAACTGAAAGGATACAATATTGTTGTAATGAGAAAGAAGCTTGTTAACTTGTGAACTTGTATGTTCTGTTTCTTCCTATCAAACAGAAGACAAATTATTCAAACAGAATTACTGGAAGGAAAAAACAGAACAAATGTAATACAGTTGTAGGCCTCTTTACCTTAGGTATAAAGTTTTCCCATTTCAGACAATGTGTCATTCTCTTGAGAAAAAGATTTTTTATTTGATTTTTTCCAGACTCATGTGTCTTCTTATGCACAACCATTAAACAAAGAAATGGTACTCAAGGGAATGACATGTGGTTTAAAATGGGAAAATATTATGTGCAAGCTAAAAGGGTCTATTGGGAGCCCTGTGGCATTACTTTGGGGTACAAATGTTGGGGTTCCTGTGGTACTACATTGTTGTGACATACCTGGTGGTTGATTTGAACTTCAATCAATGGCTGCATCTTGGAAGACAAGGTAGGAAGATCTGCAAAACATTAACAACAATGACATCAAAAATAGTGCATTGTGTACTTTTCCACTTATTCATTCATTCATTCATTTGTCTTTATCATTATTAACATGATAGCAATTAATTCCAACAACTGAAGATAAAGTATGAAAGGATGATAGTCTGGATATCACAACAAATGGGAATAAAGGTAAATGAAAAATGGCATAAATGGGAAAGGGAAAAATGAATACAATAAAATATTTAGAGGAAAATGAAATCAAAGAGATTGTTAGATTAAGCAGTAAAAAATGGAAAATGGTAAAAAAGTAATAATAATAATAATAATATAATATATATAATAATAATACCTTTCAGTGGTTCTGTGCTCACAATTTTTTTGAGGTCCTCGATTTCATGAAGCTTTTCACAGCATGATTGCAACTGGCTTTCACCTTGGATTTTATACAATAGTATTGGTAAATCGAATGTTAAAAAATAATAATACATGCAGCAAGTGTTCGCTCAGTCTCCTGAATCTGAGGCTTGTATTCAAGCTTTACAGGGAGGAAACCAGAGAACCTTGAGAAAACCCTTAAAGCAATGGAGAGAACCAACAAGTTACTCTACATTTACTCACATATGACATTGAGCCTATGAAGCATATCGCTGTTGTATCACAGCGTGGGACAATCACAACAGAGCTAGGCTCCAAACTAAGTGAAAGCCCAGATATGGAATTAGAATTTAGAAGTTGATTTTTGAGGAGGGAGGAAAACCGGAGAACCCGGAGAAAAACCCTCGAAGCACAGGAGAGAACCAACAAACAACTCTACCCACATACGACATCGAGATCGGCAGGACTCGAACTCGGGCCACATTGGTGAGAGGTGGCGCATTTGCAGCGCACGCCACCGGTGCTTCCCCAAAGCCTGCATGGAAATCAGACCTGGGTTTCATTGGCAAAAAGCAGTGCATCCATGCTTCAATGATTAAGACATTGCATGAATATGTTTGTAAATTAGGCCCTCGAACAAAAACCTTAGCAACATAAGATCAAATATTCCATGTATAGTCACCTGCTATGACGATATCTGCCTTACGTCATCACTTAATGCAACTCTCTCCAGGAACTCTGTGGATAGATAGTTCTCCAGCTCCTTTACTAAAGAAAGAATTACAGCATGATTCAAATAAATAGTAATCTAAATCACACTCCATTTGATACTAAATTGACCCACCCCCTCACACCAAGTGAAAGACTATTTTTACTTGCACACTGTATTCCTATAATTATTGAATCATATAGACTAAACTTACTCTTTTTCCATGTTTCTGATATTCGATAATATTTCGTAGACAACCGCTGTAGTTCATTTTGAACTCGTACCAGAGTATCTAAGCACTGTTGACAAGAATTATTCCAAGAGCAAATATCACACCAATTTATAGAGTAAGACAATATCATGACAAGATTTTATGGTCGTCTTAAAATCTAGAAAATTCAGATTTTGATTTAGGAAAAGTGATCCTAGCTTACCGATTCGTTTTGAAATTTCTTCAAATCTTCTTCATTGCTTAAAACTTTTGATTCTAGCTCGTCGATTCGTCGTTCAAGGATGGTCAACACCTCTCCCTTCTCGTCCGCCATCTTGAATCGTAAACACGCGCATGCGATCTATAATACACAGCGGTGTATAGCTTCGTTGTGACGTATTTTCGGGTCCAATAAGCCTGAAGCAAGATGACGTTATACCCCTGACTCTATACCATAATAGTTTTCAAAATTCTTTCATATTAAAATTTTTGATTCCTTAGAGAATACAGGAACAATAGTCATAATTAAAGAACAAAAGTAGTGTGAAAAGAATTATGGTCTAGAGACGGGGGTAAAACGTCATCTCGCTTCAGGCTTATTGCTTACAAAAACCCGCTAAAATAAAGCAAAAAAAGGATTTCAATGTACAAAAACAAAAAATCTTGTTACGAAGAAAAAGTAAAGAAAAGATCTTTATAGAAGTGCTTTTCGTTGTGGACTCGGAAGTCGTGTTTTAATACGAGTGACGTCATACGCGGGATTACTTTAGAGCTTAGTCTCCCAGAGACTCACGTCCAAGATGGCGGATCGCAGGACAAAAGTCACGTTACGTAACTAAATAAGAATAATAAATGAAAAATGGCGGGTAAAAAAGCACATAATACTATCCACTGGTTCCGTAAGGGATTGCGGCTTCATGATAATCCATCGTTGAAGGAAGCCTTTGAATCTAGTGTGAATATTCGGCCTATTTATGTCCTGGATTCGGATGATGTTCAACATGGGAATATTGGGGTCGTGAGATGGCGGTTTGTTTTGCAGTCTTTGGAAGATCTTGACAGGAGTTTGAGGAAACTGAATTCAAGGTATATATTTGTAGACCTTAATGATACTGTTTCACTGGAGTATTTCGGATAGAATATGATACCAAGTTCAATAAATAAGCTTGTAAAATACGGAGAATAAACAAGGACAAGAGAGGGAGAGAGTAAAGAAGTAAAAGATTAGGAAGGATAGGATATTATTATTGAGTTTAGTGAACTAAGCAAACTTCTGACACCTTATAGCTTGTCTTTCGTGCTTTCTTCACTTCTTACGTGCTTTGTATTGCTAAATAGGGCATCAAAACATTTTTTCTTGATTACCTTGGTGTTCTCCGTCATCACAATATTCCTGTCAATTCTCTTTGTTTTCTAGGTTATTTGTTGTAAGGGGCAAGCCCACAGTCCTATTCCCAAAGCTTTTCAAAGAGTGGAATATCACCAAGCTGACATTTGAAGTTGACACAGATGGTCCAGTGAGACAACGAGATGCAGAGATCATCAAGCTTGCAAATGACGCTGGTGTAGATGTGGTTCAGAAAGTTTCTCACACACTTTACAATCTCGATGAGTAAGGCATAGATTTCATGTTGTTTTTAGTCCTGTAGTGGCATGCAGAGGACCACACCCAGTGCCCTACCCGCTCATAACATTCAGGTTTTCATTTCATGTATATTAATTATCACTTGAATTTTTTATTTCCATCTGCTGGGAAAACAGAAGAGTCATTTGCATCTACTGTACAGTTGCAATAGCATTCATTTTTTTCTTTATCTCAGTGTTTTGGGCAAGAACCTAGGCAGAGCTCCTTCAACATACAACAGTTTTCAAGCTGTAATTTCATCCCTTGGACCCCCTGAGGTACCAATACCTACCATCGAGGAAACTGATGTTGAAGAATGTAAGACACCCATTGAAGATGATCATGACAGATTGTATGGTCTGCCAACACTAGAAGAGATAGGACTTACAGTTTCAGATGAGTCAAAGGAGGTTTTATATCCAGGTGGAGAAACAGAAGCTTTGAGAAGAATGCATGAGTACATGGCTAAAGAGGTAATCTTTATACCTTTCTATGCAGTCTTCCATGTTAGTGTATGAATCGAAAATGACACAGCAGAGTCATAGCCCTTGAGAAATAGACTGTAGGGGGATGCAACTAAAAATGAAAGACTAAAAATGGCTGTTTAGGAGACTAGCTACTTTATGTTCCGTGGTGTGCATCTAGTAAGAACAAACCATTCATTTCCCACTCATGTGAAAACTAAACTGGTCTATGTTCTAAACTTGCAAACGATATTTTGCTCATTTGATTATATAATAATTTACCTTCTTTCTTTCTTTGATTATGACACGCAGATTTTTTTTCCTTCAAAATTTTAAAGTATGAAATCAAATATATCAATAATATATCAAAAGTATCTACCATCTTTTTTTTTTGTATCTATGTTTTTCTAGGATTGGGTGTGCAAGTTTGAAAAACCAAATACCTCGCCAAACTCTCTAGAACCTAGTACGACAGTTCTGAGTCCCTACCTGACTTTTGGTTGTCTTTCAGCAAGATTGTTCTATGTTCAACTTTCTGACATCTACTCTAGGGTACTGTATCCTAATTTTATCATATTGAATTATTTAAAATACTAACAATCGATAATGAAAATACTAATAATAATGAGAAAGTCTTGAAAATTTTGGAAATTATGGAAATTATTTTGTGTCTTAAAAAAGATTGACAATTAAAAAAAATTGCATGAAGAAAAATTGTTAATTTTTTTTAGGCCAAAAAGCATTCCCAGCCTCCTGTTTCTCTGTATGGCCAGCTACTGTGGAGAGAGTTCTTTACTACTTGTGCCTACAATATTCCAAACTTTAACAGAATGGAAGGAAACCCTGTATGTCTACAGATTCCTTGGGATAAGAATGATGAATATCTGAAGGCTTGGGAAGAGGTATGTTGGAAATGAAATCAATGGTAAACATGGGTGGTATACAGTATGCTGCTAACTAGTGTGCCACCTTACACAGGTGTAGTCGTGGGTAGCATCCTTAGACTCTCCATCATATGTGAATGTGCTTTGAGGGTTTCCCAAGGGGGTACTCCCCTATATTCACTATATGGGTAAGTGCCGCCAAACAGGGTATGGTTTTTAGTGATTATACTCTAGAACAGGGTATATAAAATCACGCTTGCTCTGGGACAGGGTATATGAAATCACACTCTCCTCTCTTAAACAGGATATTTATTTTCGCAAGTACTGGAAAAGGTTTTTGAATATGCGATCTTACTCTGGAACAGGGTATGAATTTCAGGGATTCTCCTCCGGAACATGGTTTCAGAGAGCTCAGCGGCACATCCCTACCCTAAAAGGGCAAGAGTACCCCCCTCCTTACACCAGGGAGGGTGTTCTCCAGGCTCTCCAGTTTTTTCCTTTCTCCATAAACCAGTGTCATATCCAGACATGTCATGACTCTCGCAATTGTTTAGTTTCTCTCTGGTTTTTCTCCCTCCATAAAAATCAACATTTGAGTTTAGTATTGACAGTGTGTTATAAATAATGAATGCAGTAGTAGTGTGTGTGGAGCAAACCTCAAGGAAGAGCTCCTCACAGGGAGTGATGGTTGTAAAAAGTCTATAACTATGTATTGGTTATAAGCAGTTTTTTAATTTTTTTTTGCGTACAGGCTCGAACTGGTTACCCTTTCATAGATACTATTATGACTAAACTAAGAAGAGAAGGCTGGATCCATCACTTAGCACGCCATGCTGTAGCATGTTTTCTAACCCGAGGTGACTTGTGGATCAGCTGGGAGGAAGGCCTCAAGGTAGTTAAGTCACGTTGCTTCTGTTCTTTATGGTTCTGTTCTTTATGGTTTATTCAGTTTCTTGTCTATAATATAGGAATTCTAGTGGTTTTACTTTGGAATAGAACTAATCCACTGTTTTCCCATTCAGACCATGTGTCATTCCTTAGAGTATGATTTCTTTGTTTAACGGTTGCACATGACAAGACACATGAATATGGATACAACTGAAACAAGAACCTTATTTTAAAGAGAATGACACGTGGTCTGAAACATTATGCCCAAGTGGATTAGGTCCATTTGGCAAAAATATGCCAAAGCAACTGTAGTTATATTGCCACACTAAGATGCCTTCACTCAGAAATGGCCGTACTACCCAGTGATAGTAAACTGGCTTCACCGTTCGAAAAGATTGCACTGTGCTGTAACGCAAAAAAGGACGTTCTCAGAAATGGTGCACTTTGCAGTGACACTGAAGTGGTTTCCCACTGAAAACGTTGCGTTTTGCAGTGAAACACTGATGTGGCTACGGCACGCTTTGCTATAACACTAAAGCAGTCTTCCCACCGGAAACGGTGCGGTTTGCAGTAACTCTAAAGTGACTTCCCACGGGGAACGGTGCGGTTTGCAGTAACACTAAAGTGACTTCCCACGGGGAACGGTGCGGTTTGCAGTAACACTAAAGTGACTTCCCACGGGGAACGGTGCGGTTTGCAGTAACACTAAAGTGGCTTCCCACGGGGAACGGTGCGGTTTGCTGTAACACTAAAGTGGCTTCCCACGGGGAATGTGCGGTTTGAAGTAACAGTGATGTGGATTCCTACCGGAAACGGCTTCACCGGCACCATAAATGACGTTTCTTCGTGATTCTAAGACAACACTGTTATTTCAAGACTACCCTTCTCGTCACATAACATAAATCATAATTCCATTATATCTTTAGGTATTCGAGAATCTCCTAATCGACCATGACTGGAGTCTGAACGCTGGAAACTGGATGTGGCTGTCTGCCAGCGCTTTTTTTCATGCCTATTTCAGGGTTTATAGTCCTGTGGCTTTTGGCAAGAAGACGGACCCTAACGGTGACTTTATCAGGTCAGTTTGAGCCATACGACACAAGGTTAACGTTGGGAATGAAGTGCGAGCTGGAGGATATTTCTAAACTGTGGGAAAATAACGTCATTATTTGCTACGTCCACACGTTTTCGAAACGCAACGTTTTCGTCTTACCAAAAACGCATCGAAAGCTTTGATGATACAATAACGTCATCTGTGCATGCGAAGAACAGCGCGCGAGGCTAAGACTTATCCAGCGTTGAACGCGCACGTCACGGCACCTCCATAAGTTTTTCTCAGCATAAAGAAATTTTTCTCCAAGTAGAACAACATGCTTCAATATTGGGGTTCCTCAGGCGGTGCAAGTTCTGAAATTTTGCTTGCAACTTTTTTACTGGTTTTGCAGTATTTCGTTTTTGAGCATAAAGTAAAAAGATAAATAAGTAAGCTCGAAATAAAATTCGTAATTTATTTCCCTCGATTTTTCCAGGAAATATATTCCCATATTGAAGCGTTTCCCCGCCAAGTACATCTACGAGCCATGGAACTCTCCCTTGAACGTACAAGAGAAGGCTGGATGTATGATCGGTAAGGACTATCCTCGTCCTATCATCGAACATAGCAAAGCCGTAGCCAAAAATCTAGCAAGAATGAAGAAAGCAAGAGAAGCAAAATATGGGTCCAAAGAAAGTAATCCAGGTCAGTTAATTCTGCTAATACTTTAATTTATTTTTGTAACTTAAGGTTTATTTATTTGTTTACTACTCTTTGAGTGCACTGAGCTTGTGGATTTGAGTTGTATCGTGTTTTTTTTGTATTGTCAGGTTGCCTTTGTTCTCTAGGGTTATATATTGTGTCGTAAACTAGACGCGCATGATTCCTCTTATCAGTCAGGCCCTTTACTCACATCATCAACTCAAAATGTGTCTTAAGGCTCGTTCACACGAGCGATTTTTTGCGGGGATTTTCGAGTGCAATTTTTTGCGGGGATATCAAGGCGACGCAGAATCTTCCGTATGCACGGGTCTTTAGAAATGTTTGAGTAAAAGGGATGATTATTTTTAATTTTTCAGAAAAAGCGACCAAAACGTCTCCCTCGAAACGAAAAAGCACCTCCAAAGACGATAAAACTGCAAAGAAAGTTAGAAAAATAACAGACTTTACGACTTAAGCCTCTTGTTGGAACTCAATTTACACCAACGTCTTTTTTCCTTGGTTATTGATTCATCCATGAGAGACTCTATTACCACGTGATACACATCACGTGACTAGATCGTGACGTCATGAAGCACTACACCCCACCCACCCCTCTCATGAAAAAATTGAATCTGAATTCATATTTAATGTTAAAAATGTACAAAGGCTTTGGATATTAATTTCTTGGTTATTGTTTATTAAAACATGCATAGTACATGGTTGATAGACCTTGAAGTATTTATCCTCAATCTTTTATCTGTTTACGTTATTTCACTAATAACAGCAGTAGCTTAGATTATGCCTTATTATCACCTTATTGAGAACCTCTTACTATGGTTGATGTCAATAGTCTTAAGTGGATATATATTTTTACCTTTATTCTACACTTCCCGTGGCAAGCTTAGCAGTTAACTGGCTTCACTAGAATCACAATAATAGTTCATGATTAGCTTTGACTTAACATAGCTGTTAACTTTCCCAATCAAGGGGAAAGTCAACCACTAAATCTATGACTAAATCTATGCGTTGCTCTTCACTTTTTCGTCCTGTTCCACTCCTTGTTGCTCATAAGAGTTGACAGTGACGTCAGCAGTGGTAACAGGAGGACGGGTCACGTTGGCAGGTACACGACGATTACGTAACATCTTGACCGACAGGAGAATGGTAACGACAAGGAAAAGTCCACCAACAGTAGCCAATCCACCAATCAGAGGCAAGCTCGCCTTGGATGACCCTGGTGAATAAGACAACTAACTGTAAGTGGAGATATTTGTTAACGTTAGTCGAGTGGTTTGAAAAAAACATCGACTAGATCTAGAAGTGAGATCCTCGAAATCCTTGGGATTTGGATCTGCGTCGTCTTGCATTCTTGGGTAAGACAACAAAATACTATATGTATAAAACTGTGGCGTGTGCCTATAACTGCTAAGTTGAAAATGCGCTAAAACTCGTAAAATAACAAGAGTTTATTGAGGCTATTTCTTCCAAAAATGTGCCATCTCGTAAAATATAAAACTGGGACGCATTTTTACAAGCAATAAAATGGCGAGTTTAATGCATACAATATTTCTTTCCGATAGATATAGAAGTATATTATTACGACTAATTATAATGTACCTTCTTCAGCTCGTTTTGCAGTTTCAGTTTTTTCGTTTGTTTTTCTGAACGGTCCAGCAGACAAGTCATGATCCTTGGAGCCATCAGCAGTTTCTCGACGTACTCTGGATCCGCTGATACAACCTTGTGCGCACCTTGAGTTGGTTGTGTTACGATGACAGACAATCAGCTCACAGTGTAGATACACATAAAAGGAATTGGAATACACGAAACGGAACGATCTGACGGAAAAACGCTGGACACGACTGGACGGGTCGTACGAGTAAACCATGGTTGGATCATTAATGCACCTGTAAGTGATAACCAACGCTAGTTATCAGAGGCTAGTTATCTTGTTATAGGAGATTTAATTATTGGCGCACATTTATTCTTGTTGGTTTCTTACCCTCTCTGTAGAAACACATGCTGTGGAGTCGCATTGGGATCATTAGAAGGCGTAGCACGACAATTCTCAGCAAACACGACCAGATCAGCGTTGGTATTCTTGACTTCATACTGAACCCACAGAGGCTGGTTTGGGTAGACAACCACTGGGTAAGCGAAGGGGGAGTAGGGCGTTCGGTAACGTGATGTTTGGTAAAGGTCCATGGTGAATGTGAAGTTCCCGTAAGATCCTGGGAAAAAATTCGACAGCTTTAGTAAGTTGATATATAGAGGATTTTACACGGTGGCGCGAAGATATGAAGTTTATCTTCAAGTAGTGAAATTATTTCACGAGAGAGCGCAGCAATTATATAATGTGTAATTTTAGTGTAAAATAGTGTAATTTTCTTTTGATGTAGACACATCCACAAACAAAAACTTGTTGCAACGCGCGTTAAATTGAGCTGGAAAACATCGCAATTGATGTCACCGATATCTTCACGGATACCTTCATTAAGGTCCCGGATGTAGTTCCTATGAAAAATACTCTATTGATTATCTGCGAAGCCCAAGGACTTCGCAATTTGGACTACGCATTTGCTTAACTACACTACACACTAAGCTACCCACCGTCAGACGCGTAGACTATTTTCTTTGCTGGACTGAAACTCGTACTGACAATCTTTTGTCGTCCGTACTCGCAGTAGAATGAAATGACAAGGTTATTGCCTCGTGTGATTGTTGATCGATTTCCGGGACCATGTTCAGGCCCATCAATACTGACCTAAATAGTTTAATGACCACACAAAATATAATACAATATTCTATTTTGGGCGTAACAGATGAATGGATGGATGGATGGATGGGTGGATGTATGGGCGGGTGGGTGGGTAGGTGGATGGATGGATGGATGGATGGGTGGATGTATGGGTGGATGGATGGATGGATGGATGGATGAATGGATGGATGGGTGGATGTATGGGTGGGTGGGTGGGTAGGTGGGTAGTGGATGGATGGATGGATGAATGATTTTCATACATAATAGAATATTCTGTCAACATACCTCGTTCCAGAACGCTATTTTGTTGTTATGTTCTCTGTATATCGTTCCACAACCATTAAGGGGGGTACGTAGATTCATAGTGTTAGGTGTTATTGTCGCTCTGCAGGATTTATCGTTCAAGTGAATGTTGCGCCAGTCGACACCAGGGAAGTGTCTTTTGGTCAGGTTTATTTGCATATAGTCTTCACCACAGGTCACAGTTGTTGTCACATCTAATAGACGTTTGATCAAACGTAAAATTTTCGTTACTTGAACAAATTGTTGTCCAGAAAATGTTTAACGAAAGTGTAAATCTCTTTAAGATCTGAATTGTTGTATATTTAGCGCTGATTGGGAAGTTTTTGGTTGTTGATATATGCACTTACTTGTCTCGCATTGTTGTCCGGTGAATCCATGCGGACATTCACATCGATATTCTTTGTTTCCTGATCGTAAGTCATGACATGTTCCACCATTACGGCAAGGACTGTTGTTGCATGCTGAAGCAAACAACATCATTAAGTTTCGAACTAAGATTGCAAGTAAGATTATTTGCTAAATCAGTTACTAAGGGCGCTTTCCATTAAGTCGAACCAATCGGTCCGAGCGGCCAGTTCTCTAATGGTACAGGTCAGTTCGTAAAACTGGACCAATGCGGCCCGAACTAGTTTTAAAAACTACCGAGTACCAACTTGAGAAATGACCGCAAGGATCGATCAGTCCGATTTAATGAAAAGCGCTCTAAGTGTGCGCGATCTATAGATGACTAAATAGTTGCTCTCCAGTATTTATTTGAGGGAGTTAAATTCATTGCACAACTTTCCACTTTGCACAGTCTTAACTAACTTTATTTGTCGGTTCTACCACGCCTATTATTTTTTAACTCATGTCTTGGACGTAAATGTATCATATGTACAATTTTTTGCTTTCGTTTGTTAAATAACCCGGCTAGTACGTATTATTTCCCGTTTACCTTCTCCATTCCCACAGTAACGATAATAACAGCTTGTTGTTTTGACAAGCTCGTACACGTAGTATCCTCCACAATTTCTGACACGAATATTGTTTCTTCCATAAAAGCAGTTATTATTATAGCTATAGCCAACTTCACGAGTCACGATACCCTCTGCTTGGGTGGGATGAGAACCATGCATCCACCCAGATGCATGAGTTCCGCAGTAGTTTTCACGGGTGCATGATGTCGGCATAGCTGTCCCAGCATCTCCCATAAAGCGATACCATCCTTTCACGAGAGTATTGTCGCACTTCAATATGTTACCTCTGTGTACTCCTTGAGCACGATCTCTTGAATTTAACACAGTGTAACTAGAACATTCTACAAGAACAGTAAGCTATAAATTAAGTACTGTTTAAAAAACGAGTAGGAGTGTTTTATCAGGTATAAAAGCACGAGGCGTAGCCGAGTGCTTTTATACCTGATAAAACACGATCTACGAGTTTTTTGAACTGCTTAAAACACTCATGAACAATTTATAAGATTTTGGTTCAACTGGAGCCACCATACACGTCACGAACATGGATTTTTATACTTCGATAGAGATTTGACGTCACGGGCATGCGCAACCAGATTCAATAGAAGCTCCCACACGTTGGATATTGCGTGCCAAGGCAAAGACAGGCACGTTAGTCAAAGATCATTAGGGTTGACTATGACCTTGATGAAGCTCTATGTCTTCATCTAAACTTGGATGCATACTTCATCCCTGATGAAGTCATTCTCATAGTATTCGAGTGGTCTTTATATAAAGATCACATGTGTCTTTATATAAAGACGTATGTGTCTTTATATAAAATCACTTGAATACTAATGAAGAGGACTTTATCGGGTATAAAGGTTCATGCACGTGACGTGTATGGTGGCTCCAATTGGACCATAAGCTTATGAATTGCTTTCCGAAACCCTTCCGACTATGATAATTTGTGATTGCAATTTCATATATACTTGATACTATACCATTCTAAAGACAAACAAATATTGTAATAAATAAAGTTTAACGAGAGTACTAGATAGTCGTATGACAAGTGTTTTTCTTTGTTATTTGCTAGCTCATAGAAATTGCAATCACAAATTATCATAGTCGGAAGGGTTTCGGAAAGCAATCAGACTTCGAATGTTAAGCGTGAGGTGTTGGAATGCACGACTTTGGAAATATTCTGGACAATAGAAAGGCGTAACGATATAAACAAAGTGCGAGTGAAGAAAGCGGTCGCATATTTAGAATTAGGATACAAATGTTTATGGAATTGAGAATATTATTTGACGGTTTTAAATTATTTCAATGAACTTGAAACTTTAGGGTATTTAAATGCGTTATCTAAAGTAACTGACTTGGAAGTTAAAAAAAAATTCATCATCGGATTATTGAGTTTGACCGTTTTTAGTAAAGACAAGTGAAATCTTTGACAAGATATCAAAAGGCACAACTTTACTAACTAGGCTTGAAATCATATTTCTCGAAATCGAATAACGCGATTTCTTTCCAATTCTCAGAAGGACTATTGGAATAGTAACACAACACTATGACCCCCAAAAAAGCTTTTCCCAAGTCCAAAAAGGAAAGGTTTCGGTCACATGAACTAATTGCTTTGGATTGTTTACATTTCTGTTGCCCAAAAGTTCCGACGGCAATTATTTCGAAACGCTTCCATACAAATCTTCGAAACTTCGTTAACTTGAAGACAAACATATGAACTTTAAGTTCTGTTAAACAATTTTTAAAACAAACGTCTGATTTCGCCAAAAATGGAATGTATAAAAAAATGACATGACGTCACTGTATTGCTATGGTAACTCCGATCACGATAAATTGTGTATCATTTAAAACTTGAATCTATCTCTAGACATGTCATAATAATTTATTTGAAATTAATTCATTGGCAGCGACGCATTTCCCCTTCAAACTTCGAAGGTACGCCACAAACAAAACCCAGTCGAGCCACCTTAAGCAACGACGAAGGAATAAACAATAAAAAACGATTTTTTCTTAAAGTGTATATGACACGAAAACATTCCATCATTTAAAATGTATAGTTTGTTAGTAATAATGAATATATCGTAACAAAATTTGTTTCAAAAGCTTATTTCTTGAGATATTTGCGAAAGTTAATCCCAATTTGTGACGTCATTTTGTTGACACGTACTCTAGATTCAGTAGTAATGTACTAAATATAAATTGTAATTCGTATAAATTAACAACAAAAGACATCTTAGTCAGCTTCATTTGATAGCTTACGTAGTACTCTTCCAATGTTGGGAAATTGAAAAGTGTACTACTTGAAATTAAGATTCTATATTCAAACATATTTCATGTATTTGCAACTAAATCTGGAGACTTGTAAACAAAATGACGTCACAACTCGTGCTAAATTTTCTTGAATTTCTAGAGAAATGCGTTTTTGAAACAAATCTAACCGTGATATTCTTATTAATGCCAATAAACTACACATTCTTAACATTAAAATTTTTTCGTGTCATATACACTTTAAAGGTTTAGCTACATTAAAAACGGCGAACACATATAAGAAGAGCCATAATGGTATTTTACGTCGAACATACAGGGAGTGATTGCTCAGTCTCGAGAGCCAGAAGCTCATAATTAAAACACTTGACGCCCGGGAAGTTAGAAAATGATCTTAGCAGAGGGAGGAAAACCGGAGAACCCGGAGAATAACCCTCGAAGCACAGGAGAGAACCAACAAACAACTCTACTCACATACAAAAACCGAGCCCAGGAATCAAACCCGATGGTGAAAGGTGATGCAATGGCAACGCACACCACCCATTCTTCTATTCATTTCTCATTTTTAGAATTACCTGAGCAAGAAACAATCTCAATGGAGAACAAAATCATCGATAGGAGCAATAACAGCTTCATTAGGACGGATTTCGAAGCTGGTAAGAAAATAACTTTTGTCTGACTTCAGTCAGGACGTGCAAGGATGTGCTTCCTTGTTTCTTGATCACAGACAATGTTGGCACGCTTCAAGTGGAATGAGTTCTGATTGGATAAATATCACGTGATATATTTCCATACACGTTTTTGATTGGATGAGGGGACAGTATTGGAAGTCTGTATTTGTTCTGCGTCTTGCATTACTTCAAACCAGGTCAATACCAAGAGAATTCCGTTTCGGTAACCAGGAAACCCCAAGCTCTCAAGCAGCTTCTTCTAAAAAAATTACGCAATAGCAATCAATCGTTTATTCCAAATTTATTGTCATTTAATTTTTTGAAATTCTTTTATGAAGAGTCAAGTAATAGAAGAAATGTCAAAGTTTTCCAAATCTTTAACATTAATTATTGCTGTAGAGAAATCTAGATATTTCAGAAAGATTTCTAATTATAATATCCGTCACTTATACTAAGCATTTTGACATAAAGAGACGGTTTGCTTAGTTAATGAATGGGTATACTGAGTCGGACGTGACTAAATATTCTCAGTTCCAAGAACTGTCATGTGAAATATCATTTGATATCTATAGTGAAAATCATTTCTTGGGAAGGTAATTGAGGGAGAAGCTAAGAGGGACTTTAGTGGACAGCAACCGACCAATCAATAGATCCCCCTCTAAGGAAAATCACCCCAAATTGACCAACATCAGAAGAATGAGATGAAGAAGAAGAGGGTATTACTTTGAAAACATCCAACGTTTGTCTATACATTGTAATATTAACATCATCCATAGACACTGACAAAGTATATAGAGGCTTTGCACCATCACGTGATGGCAGCCATGACAGGAGGCAGGAACAATTGAATCTAATCTGATTCACATGAGAAAGAATTCAGTTTCACAGGGGAGAAAGACTATTGCTGTGCCTCTTGTCATGGCTGCCATCACGTGATGGTGCAAAGCATCTATACGGTTTTGTTAATTCTTATTTCATTTTAAACAATATTTAAACATTAAACAAAATCCATTAGACGTTCATTCCCGATCAGTCTAAAACTATTAGAGTTTTACTTTAAAATCTTGGGCATTAAAAGCGTTTTGCTTCATTGTGGGTCAGTATATTTCGCAACTTACTCAAAATTATGCATTATTCATAAAATGTTGAAAATGGGTCATTTTTGGCATGGACTATTGCCCACGGTTTTGATGGATTTTTGGTGTTTTTCATGCCTTTTTAAAAATTCATGAATTTTGAAAATTATACCATATACCATGATTTTATGGCCTGTTCCAAAAAAGGGTAAAGATAAAAGGCAACATTGGTTATATATGGCTTCATTTTTGGTCCCCAATAACCAAAATAAAATTAAAAGGAACCGTTTTTAGCTTCATTTTTCGTTTCTTAACAAACAAGGTAAGAATACGACGTAACATTTGTTATATATAGCTTTATTTTTGGTTACCCAATAACCAAGGTAAGAATACAAGGGAACCTTGGTTATTTAGCTTCATTTTTGGCTTCGAAATAACCACGGTTAGAAAAAAGACGATCATGGTTATTTTAGCTTCATTTTTGGCATCGAAATAACCAAGGTAAGAAAAGGTGTGCGGAAAACCTGGACCTAGGCCATGGCCCTACCTAATGGCCCTATCGATGGCCTACCTTTATTTCTCATAAATTCTCCGAAATATCAATTCTTTTCACAGTATTTATTGCCAGAAACCCCCTGAAAGAATCTCAGCTGACAACGGCAGCCCGACAGCTATCTTGTTAGCACGGCAGGAGCCCAAACTTCTATTGTAACTAATATTGGGCTTCCTGTGCATTTATTTGAGCCAGTAGTTTTGATGAGTCAGCAGATTTGTCTTTCTTGATTTTTCGAGCACGAGGTGAGTTCACTGTTTATATTTCATTGTTTATATTTCTCTTTTGGGACAAACTGCAATGAAAGTAATGTGATATTGATCTCTTTTTTAGTAAAGAGTATATATACTTTATATGATATTGCCTGTTAATATTCAGGATTTATTCATTTATAAGTTTCAGTGTTCCAAAAATGAAAAAAAAAAAGTTACTGTCAACTTTCATATGTTAGGTTCTCACGTCAAACTGTTTATGCCTGCATTTTGAAACTAAAAATTGATTGTCTGATAGTTTGTTTGGCACTAAAGGGGAGGTTTATAAATATGAGATACAACACTAACTTTTATGTGAATATATCAAATTACTTCTTTTGACAATTTACAGAGATGCATCATTCACACAACCCAAGCACTCTATTTTTAACATGAAATCCATAAATACATTTATACAATAAAATAAATCACAAACAGTCAAGATGGGTGCAAAAATGCATAGTTGCAATAAAATTTTGGGCTTCCTGTGGTCCTAAAAAAAGCTGCCGGGCTGCCATTGTTGGCTAATGTTCATTCAGAGAGGCTTCTGAAAATGAATAGTGTAAAAAAGATTGATATTTCGATGAAATTAAGGAAAACGAAAGTAGGCCATAGATAGGGCCATGGGCTTTATTCATGCAGCAGCCATATGTTTGATTGAACAATAGATTCCACCACGCATAGCCTCAAATTCAAGCGCTTGAGAATTAATTTATGCTGGGGGAAACAAAGGTTTTTATTCTCATGAGAATAAACATGGCCGCCGAGTGATATAGGACCATAGGTAGGTTTTCGGCACACCCACTACTACTACTACTACTACTACTACTACTACTTTTACTATACTACTTCTATTAATAATAAATTACACTGTAATAAAATCTATACTTTATACCTACATGCACATACATGTATGAAGTTTTAATATGAGAACTTTCAAAATATAACAAGTATCTATAACGTAATAATGTGGGATTTTTTGTTTATTATAATTTGGGTTTGGGTTCGCCGGGTTCGGTGTTGTATATGAGTAGAGTTGTTTGTTGGTTCTCTCCTGTGCTTCGAGGGTTTTTCCTAAATTCCAATTCGATCACGGAATGAGGGCCACAGGTTTGTTAGCCACTGGCTATTAAGTGCTACCCTTGTGAAAAAAGGAAGTTTTTTTATTATAATAAACTCAACAAAATTGAGCAACTTAATTGGGACTCTACAGAGTACAATTTGGGGTTTAATTGTACTCCTCTTGTCCAATCAGAATCGAGTAATTTTGTTGAGTTTATCGTAATAAAATAAACTTTTTTTCCAGGTTCTAAATTGTCCTTCCTTCTTTTTTTAGTTTATGCAGCACAATGTAAAGATTCTGGGTAAGTCTGCTTTAATAATATAAAATGATGTAATGATATAATGGGAATGTGTACTTCCATAAATTATCCATACTCCCCTTACCCCCACGGAGGAATTTTTTTCAGACCTCCTCCCCAAAGATCAGGAAAATTTATTAAGCTCTCAGCCTCTAATATGCCCACTCGCCAAATCCCTGGAAGGCTTTCCTAGAGGAATTGTCTTGGGGGACAAAAAAGTAGGCCATCTTTTCTTATGCAAAAAAAACATCCATTGTTTTGTCTCCCAGAATAATTCCTCTTGTGACTTGATCAGTGCAAGGGGTATGTATATAGGTTATATAGGCTTTACATCATCACCAGTTATTACAGGAGAAACAATAGAATCTGGTTTGATCTGATTTACATGAGAAAGAATTTAGTTTCCCAGGGGAAAATGATTATTTTGCTGCCATCATGTGATGGTGCAAAGCCTCTATATAAGATTCTTATAGTGATTTTATTTTGGAGTTGTTAATGTTAAGGAATTAAACTTTCCTAAAAAAAATGTTCACATACATTTTATTTTCATCATAACAAGTTCGACATAACCTAAGGCGTCTCTTATACATCCACCTTTGGAAATTTGATCAATGGAAGTAAGGAAACCCAGAAGTCTTGGGTTCTGTTGTTTGGGTATGTTGTTTGGGGACGGGACGATGGGAAGAAGACTATTCGCCATTTTCCATACATTGGTTCACTGTTCAAATACAAAGCACTTAGTCAAGGCTGTAAGGTTCAAATTTGAATAACACTTTGAAAATACCTTGGCGCCTTGCTTTAGTGCTTTACATGTTTGACCAGTAAATTAGTTTAAAAAGAAGGTTATTTGAAGTGCACTTCTTGGGGTCTTTTGTTTGCAGTCAAACTATTTTTGATGTATGCCACCAACCAACAATCCTCATGGAATAAAGATCTTTCAAGGTCTCTACACTGGTCCAGTTTATCACTTGTGTCTTGCCATCGTCGACTGAGAGTTTTGACAATATAGTTGATGTCATTTGCAGAGTCTTCTTCAAGTGGCTGGGTGTAGCTGCTTGGTCAAAGTGTTGATCTTGTCTATGTGGCGTTGCTTGATGTCACGTTCTTCGCATTTGACCTGTGATGTAACAAGAATGAATATTATGGTTAGTTTTTTTAGTTTTTGGTTGATGCTTTCTCCACTTTTTAGATTTTAATTATTTGTTTTATTGTTTGTCTTTTCTTTGTGTTGTTGTTTGTCCTTGTCATTTTGGTCTTTCTGTTTGTTTGTGTTTGTACATTTGATTGTTTGTGTTGATTTGCTTTTCCTTGTTTTTGTTTTGTTTCTTTTTAGTTTGTTTGTATTTATTTGATTCTGTGTTTTTGTCTTTGTTTGTCCTTGTTTGTGTTTTATTTTTGTTTGTATTTATGTTTTTTTTGCTTCTTTGTTTGTGTTTTTGTTTCAGTCTCTTTGTATTGTCTGTTTTATCGTTTCATTCCCAAAAAATTGTGAAAATGGGATATCATCTTAGCCTATGCTATAGGGTTATTTAGCCATTGTTTGCTAGCATGCCTCAAACCAATGATCAATGAAACACTTGAGTCGTTTGTTAGCCGCTATCATTTATTTTGAGGAATAAAGTTCAACCCAGTTGACCAAAAGGAGAGTGAATTGACTCCAATTAATTTGTCTGGGCTGTTTTGGTATTCATGTTATATTTTCCTTCATGCTAACACGACTCACAAAAGCCTTTCTTTGGCTGAGAGATATTTCTTGAAGTAAAATTTCTCTATGTATTGAACTGAAAAAGGACCAAAATGGATTTTTTGGGGGGAAAAAAGGAAAGATTGAATTATAATTGGACACATTAAAATGAACTATCATTGCATTACATCATGTTTACAAAGTATTTTTGTTATTTTACAAAAGATTGCAAACCTTTTTATAACAATTAAATAACACAAAAACTAAATAGCAGTAAAGACATTTATTTTATTTCATTATTACTATTTCACAGATATATGGTTACACTCTACTTTTAAATTATGCTTGAGGCTGGAAAAGACAAGCGATGGACTTTGGAGAAAGGTGAGAGTGGGGATAAACCTCAATAGGGTGAGGTGAGGATAAACCTCAATAGGGTGAGGTGGGGATAAACCTCAATAGGGTGAGGTGGGGATAAACCTCAATAGGGTGAGGTGGGGATAAACCTCATTAGGGTGAGGTGGGGATAAACCTCAATAGGGTGAGGTGGGGATAAACCTCAGTAGGGTGAGGTGGGGATAAACCTCAATAGGGAGAGATGGGGATAATATTCAATTGGGGTGAGGGGTACTTGTATTGGGTACTTATGGATTTTTTTTGTATATTGTTTTCAGGGCAAGTGATGGACTCTGGATTATTTGGTAGGATTGCAGAATTTGACACTTAGTCTTTCATACCCCGATCCCGATCGAGACAGGGGTTAAGGACCTCATGGGTGGTATCAAGTGTGTTCCATTTTTCTGGTGTACAAATAATAAATGATAATAGTATTGTGTAGTTCCAAAAAATATCCATACCCCCCTCACGGAGGAATTTTTTTAAGACACCCCCCCTACCCCCTGGAAATTCCAATTTTCTTCCATATACAACAGTCTGTAATTTTTGTTCTTTCTCTAACCCCCCTACCCTTTGGAAATTCCAAATTCCTCTGTGGGGTGGGTATGATATTTTCTTTATTCACAATGATTAATGATCATGATCATGCATAAATAAGTAACTAAAATTACATATATAAGTTTATAAGCTTACTAAGCAATGGGCAAGCAAGTCTATAAATCTAGTTTAGCAAGATATATATGATCTATGAGCCTAGAACTAATACTTCCTGGACAAAAAATGTGTTTTTCCTAAGATATGTTTTTGTTTACCCAAAAATATGAAATACAGTATCATTTAAAAAATACATATACACCTTTTGCTGTTCATTAACAGAAAATGTACATTCATTTGTGCCAATAGTTGTATCAATAACGTGTAATGTACTTTCATCAACACCACAAGTAACATCATTAGCGCGGATCAACTTTCAATAACGATAATTGAATATGCGTGTACATTCATAGGCATCAGTGGACAATCAATAGCGCGTTTGTACATTCATATGCGCGAATTGTATTTTCTTGTGCGCGAAATTCAACTTCAATTAAACCAAAATGACAAACAATTGCATTTATGGACAATCATTTACCCAAAAGTGAAAATTCATTAGTGCTATTAGCATAATCATTGACAATCAATAACGCGCTTGGACAATAATGAGGGTCAACGTTATATTCTATAGCGTGGTTCGACAAACATTTGCATGATTCGAATGAACAATAAGAGAAATAAAACAATCATTAGCGATGTTCTTTTTTATCACTTTAATACATATAAAAAACTCAGGAAACTGCCTTCATAATAGGGGCTGCATAGGAGAATAGCAATTAGCTCACTTAAAGCAGCAATTAAAGCCGACATCAGCCGTTCAGAGATCCAACAACATACGAACTATCGGGCTAAGGCAAGACGACAAGAGATTGCTCTAGGTCACTACAGAAAGCAGTTGCTAATGGAAGGGTTCCAGAGAAATGTGGCAACCATCGCTATCGCTAAATGTGATCAGTGGTTCAGATATATGCAAACGTATTTGCCACGATGTATAAATGGCGAAGAAATTGAAGGCTAAAATAGTTTTTTTTTTTAAATCGCTAATGATTGTTTTATTTCTCTTATTGTTCATTCGAATCATGCAAATGTTTGTCGAACCACGCTATAGAATATAACGTTGACCCTCATGATTGTCCAAGCGCGTTATAGATTGTCAATGGTTATTTTTACAACAACTCACGTAAATAACACATTCTGATTGGCTGAGAGCTATGATCACTAAGAGGACAGACACATGGATGACGTAATGTTTTTGAAAACAAGACTCGCCGGTAGGATTTTATCGTAAGGACTGTGATTTTGCGAATTTATTTTGCTAATAAAAGTCGACAATGGAACCAGAAGAGGAACCAAACTTTGAATTTAATCTTGCTGATAGTCTTGCCGACGAATATTTAGTTCTGGAGGCAGATAAGATAGAGGAAGACGTGAAAAATTCATCTCGCTTTGCAACTTGCGAAGAAAAAGACTTGAATGAGCTTGTACAGTCTGAGATGGCCATTAACTCCATTCCAGAGTCGATCTTCAATGGCTGCTCCATCCAGAACGTGAATGTCTATGTTGTCAAGCGAAATTGACATTGCTTTTCTTAGCTGAACTTATTAGTAAGCTTCGTTTTTTAGAACCTTTGAGTTCTGACTCAAACTCTTTTCGACTTAGCTAAAAAAGCCATTTATAAGTAAATGTCAAAAGTTTTGACCAATAGCAAGCATTCTTTCACAGTGGCTGTCAAAGAACTGTCAAAATTAGCCAATCACAGCGTAGGAAGTTTGGTTGTGAAATGTTGACGTGTTTTATGAAAAAACTTTTGTAAGTCATAAAATAACCTTTGAAGTTTTCAAAAGTAAATAACCGAAAAACCTTCGTCTTACTTCTGTACTCTGTCCTCTAATGATCATGAAAACTAACTATCTTAGCGAAAATATTCAAAAGCTCACAATAATCGGAGCTGTTTGGTCTATCGCCTTGCTTTCCTTGAATGACAAATTTTCGAAAAACTTTTCGCTTATTTTATTTTGTAAACATTTCGCAGTTTGTTGTAAAAAACAGATCGCACATAGATTTCCATTGTCTGTCCTCTTATTGATCATAGATGACGTCTTAAAATGTTCAAAACTTTACAGTGAAACCACTCGCTGCGCTCGTGGTTCCACTTTAGTTTTGAACATTTTAAGACGTCATCTATGATCAATAAGAGGACAGACAATGGAAATCTATGTGCGATTTGTTAAGCTAATAGCACTAATGAATTTTCACTTTTGGGTAAATGATTGTCCATAAATGCAATTGTTTGTCATTTTGGTTTAATTGAAATTGAATTTCGCGCACAAGAAAATACAATTCGCGCATATGAATGTACAAACGCGCTATTGATTGTCCATTGATGCCTATGAATGTACACGCATATTCAATTATCGTTATTGAAAGTTGATCCGCGCTAATGATGTTACTTTTGGTGTTGATGAAAGTACATTACACGTTATTGATACAACTATTGGCACAAATGAATGTACATTTTCTGTTAATGAACGGCAAAAGGTGTAATACCCAATATGATACCGTACCTTTTACGTAATTGTCAACACTTTAAACATACTTTTTACCTCTTATTTACGTTCCATTTACGTCCCATTTAAGTCTTTAAACTTTCATTTCTTGCTAAAGAAATTAAACTTTTGCGATGCCATTTTGAATCACACAGGAAGCCCGACATGACCACAGGAAGCCCGACATGACCACAGGAAGCCCGACATGACAACAGGAAGCCCAAAATTAAGATTGACCCATAATGTTTGATTAAGATTATTATATCTCTCTATTCTCAAGCCAAACTTACAAATATAGCATATAATAAGCAACAGATAGTCTACAGAAAATATAAAGTCCCTACTAATAGTCCATTAAGACGAATAGCCCAATAAGACGAATAGCCCAATAAGACGAATAGCCCAATAAGACGAATAGCCCATAAGACGAACAGCCCAATAAGACGAATAGCCCAATAAGACGAATAGCCCAATAAGACGAATAGCCCCAATAAGACGAATAGCCCAATAAGACGAATAGCCCAATAAGACGAATAGCCCAATAAGATGAATAGCCCAATAAGATGATGAATAGCCCAATAAGATGATGAATAGCCCAATAAGATGATGAATAGCCCAATAAGATGATGAATAGCCCAATAAGATGAATAGCCCAATAAATGAATAGCCCAATAACACGAATAGCCCAATAAGATGATGAATAGCCCAATAAGATGATGAATAGCCCAATAAGATGATGAATAGCCCAATAAGATGATGAATAGCCCAATAACACGAATAGCCCAATAGGATGATGAATAGCCCAATAAGATGATGAATAGCCCAATAAGATGAATAGCCCAATAAGATGATGAATAGCCCAATAAGATGACGAATAGCCCAATAAGATGATGAATAGCCCAATAAGATGATGAATAGCCCAATAAGATGATGAATAGCCCCCCAAAGATGATTAATAGCCCAATAAGATGAGAATAGCCCAATAAGATGATGAATAGCCCAATAACGAATAGCCCAATAACACGAATAGCCCAATAAGATGACGAATAGCCCAATAAGAAAAATGATGAATAGCCCAATAAGATGACGAATAGCCCAATAAGATGACGAATAGCCCAATAAGATGACGAATAGCCCAATAGATGACGAATAGCCCAAGACCCTAATAGATGAATGCCCAATAACACGAATAGCCCAATAAGATGACGAATAGCCCAATAAAATGAGGAATAGCCCAATAGATGATGAATATGCCCAATAAGATGATGAATAGGCCCAATAAGATGACGAATAGCCCAATAAGATGATGAATAGCCCAATAATGATGACTGCATAGCCCAATAACATGATGCCTGAATAGCCCAATAGAAGACTAGCCTAATAGATGAATAGCCCAATAACGATGCGAATAGCCCCCAATACGATGACGCAAATAGCCCACTAAGATCGATGCATAGCCCAATAAGGCTGATGAATAGCCCTAATAAGATGATGAATAGCCCAATAAGATGACGAATAGCCCAATAAGATGGCTGAATAGCCCCAATAAGATGATGAATAGCCTCATAATGATGATGAATTAGCCCAATACGATGATGAATAGCCCAATAAGCTGATGAATAGCTCCAATAACGATGACGACTAGCCCCAATAAGATGACTGAATAGCCCCCACATAAGATGACTGAATAGCCCAATAAGATGATGAATAGCCCAATAGAGATGAATAGCCCAATTAAGATGACTGACTTGGTAGCCCTAATAAGATGATGACTAGCCAATAAGATGATGAATAGCCCAATAAGATGATGATAGGCCCAATAAGATGATGAATAGCCCAATAAGATGATGAATAGCCCAATAAGATGGCTGAATAGAATAGCTGATGATAGCCCAATAAGATGACGAATAGCCCAATAAGATGATGAATAGCCCAATAAGATGATGAATAGCCAATAAGATGATGAATAGCCCAATAAGATGACGAATAGCCCAATAAGATGATGAATAGCCCAATAAGATGATGAATAGCCCAATAAGATGATGAATAGCCCAATAAGATGATAAATAGCCCAATAAGATGACGAATAGCCCAATAAGATGATAAATAGCCCAATAAGCTGATGAATAGCCCAATAAGATGATGAATAGCCCAATAAGATGATAAATAGCCCAATAGATGACGAATAGCCGAATGAGATGATGAATAGCCTAATAAGACGAATAGCCCAATAAGACGAATTGCACAAATGCTAAGTAATGGCTGTCATTGGTTTAGATCCAAAAGCCTGACTGCTTTGCTAGAGGGACAAACAATAGACCTATCTAAGAATGATCTTGGGTGTATGGCTAACTTAAAATCAAAACAAATGCGTACTTTATATTTTCATCAATATTAATGAAGTCTTTCAAGATAATTTGAGCTCGAGAGGGTTCCTATTGTGGGTATTTTCACACCTTTTTAAAATTTATGCATTACTGTAACTGTTTTTGATTTGTTTTATAAAATAACAAACTCGCGAAAAGATCGGAAAAAAAGCAAATTTAAGTAAATTCTCCCTACCTGCCGTCTTGTTCAAACTGACCAATGAGCACGCGCGATAGATTAAAATCTGACAGTTGTAATACTCGCGCGCGCTAAAATGACGATAGCATGTTTTTATAATCTCATCAAACAAGGTTTTCGACCAATCGTAGCGCGCGTACTATCCCAATTATTTATAATTATTTATCAATGTTAAAAATGGTTCATTTTTGGCCAAAAAGCATGGCCTATAGCCCATGGTTTTCAAGTATCCTTCAAATGTTTGTTGTTTTTTTTAAAATTCTAACAAAGATATGTTAAGAATGAACAATGCAAGATGAATAAAATGAAAATGAAAATGATTTTCTCTTGGAATGAATTTTTTTCTCAGGATAAATGGAAAGTTTTTGATTAAGACAATAAGAATTTGAAAAATATGTAGAGTTTAAAACCAAGTAAGTAAGAGAGTATCACCAAAAAAAACTAGGGTAAGTTTTAAAATCATTTTCTTGTTAAGCTTCGTAGGTTTTCAAGGAACACATCTGGCGTCAATATGAAATCAGACCCTGTGAAAAATAATTGAGTGATCAGTGATAGAGGTATTGGATAGATGGGACGAGTGGATGGAGTGGATGGATGGAATATGGGGCGGTCTGGTCGATTGGATGGATGGGAAGATGGGTAGAGTGGATGGATGGGATAGATGGGTTGAGTGAATGGATGGGTAAAGTGGATGGACGGGATAGATGGGTTGAGTGGATGGATGGAAAGAGTGGATGGACGGGATAGATGGGTCGAGTGGATGGAAGGGTAGAGTGGTGGACGGGATAGAAGGGTCGAGTGGATGGAAGGGTAAAGTGGTGGACGGGATAGATGGGTCAAGTGGATGGAAGGGTAGAGTGGTGGACGGGATAGATGGGTCGAGTGGATAGATACAGGCAATGAGATGAACCAGGAGTTATTGCAAACGTCCATGAAAGTATCATACCAATGAGTATCTCCCATTCACTATTCGAGGCAGCTACCTGAAAAATAAATAATTAAATTGTGTTACCACTAACCTTATGGCACATGTCACGTAAGATACGCAAAATGTTACGTAAAATATGTCACGAATCAATCAAAACGCTTTATTGCAACTTTTCATTTTACTCCCGCAATCACAGTATGTTTTTTCAATCTTGCGATAAATAAACTTATTTTATTCACTTTCGAGTAGAGTTTGTTAGATCTCTCTCCCTTGATTAGTCGTGCTCTGACTTAGATCAGCCCAGAGGTTGTTTCAGGGTTCAATCTGTGAGTAAGCTGTGCCCTGACTTAGATCAGCCCAGAGGTTGTTTCAGGGTTTAATCTGTGAGTTAGCCATGCCCTGACTTAGATCAGCCCAGAGGTTGTTTCAGGGTTCAATCTGTGAGTTAGCCATGCCCTGACTTAGATCAGCCCAGAGGTTGTTTCAGGGTTTGATCTGTGAGTTAGCCATACCCTTACTCAGATTAGCCCAGGAATTTACACACATTTTACCTCGTAGACCGCTCTGGTTTCTGAGTAGCTAACTCCACCCATGATGAAGACAATTAGGCGTGGCACATCACGTGTCTCGGTAGATGCCTTTCGAATCAAAATAACAGTCAATAAGAATTCACACACAACAAGCTAAGCTACTAATTCTTGGGCTGTGGTGGTAGCGTAATTATGAAATGGCTGCAGCACTGCGAAGTTATAAGAGACATATAAAAATGTTGATAAACTGACCTTTTCTAACTTGGCTGGTGTTGCCCGCCGTGCGCTGGAAAGGAATAAAAAAAATAAAGGGTTATTTTAGGGGTAAACGTAAAGCTAATTAGCATGTAGCGTGCAAGGGATGAATATTGGAGAGTAATAATAAAAGGTTTTAAACTACTTTACCTTACAACAGGAGATGGTGCTGAAGAGTATTAAACAAGAGTGGGTTAGTTGCTATGCCATCATCGATATAGACCAAATGCAAAACTCGCACCGATGTGAGGCTTAAGTTGTGAGGCTTAATCTGGCATGATTCAAAGTCTCGAATCACGCCAGATCCCTTTGCTCACAACTTAAGCCTCACGTCGTTGCGAGTTTTGCATTTGGTCTATACCCACTAGATCCTAGGAATACGTTGTGTTGATGATGGTAGTGGTGATGGATGTGGTGATGGATGTGGTGATGGATGTGGTGATGGATGTGGTGATGGTAGTGGTGATGTGGTGATGGATGTGGTGATGGATGTGGTGATGGATGTGGTGATGGATGTGGTGATGGATGTGGTGATGGATGTGGTGATGGATGTGGTGATGGATGTGGTGATGGTATGTGGTGATGGTAGTGGTGATGGATGTGGTGATGGATGTGGTGATGGTAGTGGTGATGGATGTGTGATGGTAGTGGTGATGGTAGTGGTGATGGATGTGGTGATGGTAGTGGTGATGGATGTGGTGATGGATGTGGTGATGGATGTGGTGATGGATGTGGTGATGGATAGTGGTGATGGATGTGGTGATGGATGTGGTGATGGATGTGGTGATGGATGTGGTGATGGATGTGGTGATGGTAGTGGTGATGGTAGTGGTGATGGATAGTGGTGATGGATGTGGTGATGGATGTGGTGATGGTAGTGGGGGGATGGATGTGGTGATGGATGTGGTGATGGTAGTGGTGATGGATGTGGTGTACGGATGTGGTGATGGTATGTGGTGATGGATGTGGTGATGGTAGTGGTGATGGATGTGGTGATGGATGTGGTGATGGTAGTGGTGATGGATGTGGTGATGGATGTGGTGATGGGATGTGGTGATGGATGTGGTGATGGTAGTGGTGATGGATGTGGTGATGGATGTGGTGATGGAGTGGTGATGGATTGTGTGGTGATGGATGTGGTGATGGTAGTGGTGATGGATGTGGTTGATGGATGTGGTGATGGGTGTGGTGATGGTAGTGGTGATGATTGTGGTGATGGATGTGGTGATGGATGTGGTGATGGATGTGGTGATGGTAAGTGGTGATGGATGTGGTGATGGAGGTGGTGATGGATGTGGTGATGGATGTGGTGATGGTAGTGGTGATGGATGTGGTGATGGATGTGGTGATGGTAGTGGTGATGGATGTGGTGATGGAGGTGGTGATGGATGTGGTGATGGATGTGGTTGATGGATGTGGTGATGGTAGTGGTGATGGATGTGGTGATTGATTGTGGTGACGGAAGTGGTGATGATAATGATGATGGTAATGGTGATTGTGATGATGAAGATAGCGATGATGTTGATGGTGATGATGATATGGTAATGGTAATGAATGATGCTGATGGTGATGACGATGATGATAATGGTACGAATGATGATGGTGATGATGCTGATGGTGATGATGATAATGGTAATGAATGATGATGCTGATAATGGTAATGCTAATGAATGATGGTGATGATGCTGATGCTGATGATGATAATGGTAATGAATGATGCTGATGATGCTGATGGTGATGATGATAATGGTAATGAATGATGATGATGGTGAAGATGAATATGATTGTAATGGTGATGATGATGGTTATGATGATGATGGTAATAATGACAATGACAGTGATGGTGATAATTATGATGCTGATGTTGGTGATTTTAGTGGCGTGAGTTGATGATAATGGATTAAAGTAATGATGATGGTTATTATGATAATGAAAATGCTCGTGGCGGGGCTGATAAAGATAATACCCTTCTAATAATGATCAATCAATTTCTCATTTTCTTTACCTGATAGATCGATGGATCGTTTTATCAAGTAAGGATACAGTCTATCACTTAGTCTGCCTTCAGTTACATCCTAACGACCAAGAAAACAAATTTCATTTTAGCACAAGTATAAGCATCGCAATACAACATATGAAGAGACTCACTAGCTATACTAGAAGATAAAGGGGACATTAGTAATAAGATGCTTCTATAGTTACCTCTATCAAGTCCTTAACATAGGGTACCCATCGAGATGTTAAGTAGAAGGTCTCCGTACGCTGTTTACGTTTGACTCGAACCTTTCTAGAGCAAGTCTAATAAGATATATTATGAGATGTTAGTAATACAGGGATATGTTTTTAGTAATAAATAACAACATATTGACAAGACAAATATACCTCTAGAGTGATGGGAATACCAAGATGGACCATGTTCAATATGGCTGTTCTTTAGGGGAAAAGAAAAATGATAAGCAAGTACAAAGGAGGGCTGCATGAAGGTAGGGTGTGTAGGTAGGAACGTAGGTGGACAGGGTAGGTAGGTAGGTGGGTAGGTGGGTAGGTAGGTAGGTAGGTAGGTAGGTAGATAGGTAGGTAGGTAGGTAGGTAGGTAGAAGGGTAGGTATCACCAACTAACCGGTCTGCCGTAGTTATCTCAGCATGTTCACAAAGTTTGTTGAAATTTTCCTCACTGATGCCTACATTGAAAAGTAAAATTAACAAGGTCCTCAGACAAAGAGGAACGGCTGACGAAAGAGATTAACATCATATAAAAGGGCAGACATACCGTTCCTTAACAATATGTACAGTAAGATGACCCTGACTCTATTATTTGTGCTGTGGAACAAATGATTGGTTCATGAAACAGAACGATCGATAATTCTACTTTTACAGGTATGACAGATAACTGTTTGATATAACGTAACATTAGTATAACGTGCCTTACACATGTTCTTTGATGGGATCTCCCTCTTTGTCGCCATCTTTGTCATCATTATCATCACTACTTACCTCACTTTAGGGTCCAGTAATATTGGCATAATATGCCTGACAGCCGGTTCTTTAAGGGGTTCTCCCTCTTTGTCCTCGCCTGTTGCTAAATCCTACCAAGAATAAATGACAAAAGACAATAAACGATGAATGGGTTCTAAATTTAGAACTTTGTAATAAATAAAGAAGTAAATGGGAAAGAGACTAATATCGACTGCTAAGAAACAGCCAGCTTACCTGTTCCACCCTACACAGCTTTTCCACTATTTCCTTGTATAGATTCATACAGTTTTCAGCAATTGTGAAGTGAGCTAAAAACTAAATAAATCAGAAAATATAGTGATATATTGATTATATAAAGAAAGAAGAGATATCGAAAAGAAATTCAGAATATGTTAGCTGCATGTGGTTATTACCTTTCGGACTTGTCTTTGGTATTCTGGCGCTTTCTTCAGAAGACTCTGTAAATCCTTCAACTAAACAATAAAATGAGAAAATTGGAAGGAAGGATTAATGGATGAATGTATGGGAATGAAAGATGGATGGATTGGTAAATGGAAGTGGTAAGTGGATGGGTAGATGGAAGTCGACTGGGATGATAGATGGATAAATGGATCGTTGGTCGGGTGAGTAGATGGTTGAATGGAAGGATGATAAAATGGATGGATTGGTGGATCCTTTAATAGATGGATCACAGAGGGATAGCTTGGTAGAAAAATACCTTATCATCAGACACGGGAAGTCTCTCCTGATCAGAAAATGTTTTAATTTCTTCTGGAACTTTTCTAAAATTTGAAGTCAAAAATATAAATCAAGTTTGATTCCAAAGTTGTCTTACATGTTTTCAAGGGAGATGTACTCGGCCCCACGCGTGTTCAAGTTGTTATTTTACCTTGTGACGTCAGCGATGTGCAAGTGACGAAGTTTTACCCAGAATTCATCATCCTCTGAAAACCGGAAATGAAAAGATGAACGAGACATAATGGAATGGGAATATGTGGAAAAGATATGACAAGGATACCATCAAGTATTGCTTCTTTATAATCTTCTGCCTGAGACTCTGTACTGCATCTGAAAATAGGAAAGACTTTATCCATTCATTCATTCATTCATCCATCCATCCATCCATCCATCCATCCATTCATTCATTCATTCATTCATTCATGTATCCGTCCGTCGGTTCGTCCGTCGGTCCGTCCGTCGGTCCGTCCGTCGGTCCGTCCGTCGGTCCGTCCATCGTTCCGTCCGTCGGTCCGTCCGTCCGTTCAGACCGGTCGGTTGGTCGGGTATATACTCACTGGTATTTGAAAACATCGTTTTGGATATCCAGCAAATCGTAAGCCATGGCCTATCAACAACCAGCAACAAATGTTATATCAATATTTCTCAAAAGAGAGCTTTTCTTTCAAGCAACAATTTCCCACTAATTCACATACCTGATAGGTTAGTTCGTGTAGTAATGGCGACACCGGATCAAAACCTCTGGAAATGATACCAAAACAAATGGACAAGATACATACGGACGTGTTGTTAAGAAGAGCGCGCAGGGGCTTATCTATCCAAGAGGGTAATCCAAATGCTTTCTATACCAATTATTAGTAATAATTCGTATGACATACTCCTTTACCTATCGAGTAAGAGTAACTGTGACTTGCTCTTCTGTGGGCTACCCTGATGAAGGGAAATTAGTATTATAAACGAAGGTATGCTTACTAACAATAGAAACATTTATAATAGAGCCAGTAGAGGAGTGGACAGACAGACAGGAACCCAGAGATGCTGGGGCTAAAAACGAAGGGGGGTTGGGTAGAGACATAAAGTCTTAGCTTCCCTCCCACTCGTATTCATGCATACTAGTCTACTATATTTTACAATCTAACTCCCCTCTTACTTCGCAACTACTTACTTCACCCATTGCTGGATCATCTAACTTGTAAATATCAAGTTTGTCCTTCAAAAATCGAGCGAACTCACCAAGCCTGGAGCTCTCACTGCAAAACAAAACCACAAAGAAATGAACGATAAACTGGTTTATCGTTTATTATTTTCAACAGTGTCCTGCATGAAACTGCTAGAAACTGCTTGTGCATCACACTACCTACTCTACTGCTTGAGCGTGATATCACTTGTTTGCGTCACACCACCCGTTGCACTGCTTGTGCGTAACACTGTTTGCTTTACTGCTTGCGTAACAATACTTACTGTCTGTATCTAACACTAGGGTATTCTCCAAGACTTGCGCATAACGTCGCTAGCTGTTCAGCCATTTTCTATAAAATTGATTTCACCATGACGCTTAGTAATAAGTATTAAAGTACTATAATATATAAAGTGCGTTCTGAAGCAATTCTTACACTTCACCTAGGGGATAGGGGGTGAGGGGGGGGGGGGGGGGGGGGGGGGGATAGGTGGAAACCTAGTTGAAGTTCTTTTTGTTGGTCACGTGAATGAATAATACTAACACCTTGCAAGTCACATTACCTCCATGTTATCAATGCGGTCCGCGTTACGCACAGTCGTGCTATAAAACTTCTTGAACGCCCATGGACAATCCAGAGAAAAAACCTGAAAATAAGGTTTAAAACCATAAGAATTAATTGATAGACTTACAGCGATATCCGTAGCTGTAATATGCGCACGCACCTGCTTTTCTCGAGGAACGAATGCTATGTCAATCTCCTTCAGGGTTTTCACATCTGAAAGTTTTAGATAGCCTGATTTATTGTTATATTTCGTTTTGAGCATTGTGATTGGTGGATTTTTGTGCATTTTGATTGGTTAACAGAAACAATCAATCGAATATCAAGATAATGTAAGGGTTTGTGAGTAATTGGCAGATATTAGAAACTTACATGGCCGAATCATTCTAAGAGGCGCGAGTAAGTGATCGGGACAAACTGAAATGGGAAAAAAAATATGATAAGACAACACAAATGGGGGGAGGTAACGAAAGGAAAAAAGAACTAGAGGAAAAAAAAACAACATACATTGAAAAATCGAAAGATCAAAAGGGAGTAAGATTGCGAAGAAAACTAACGAACGAACCAACGAACAAATAGACGAACAAACGAACAAAAGCAAACAAAAAGAAAAATAAATGAATCAAACAATCAATAAATGATCACATGCATCTATACGACTACCTTCTGTGAAGAAGATATGAGCTACTTTGTAACGAAGTGGACGTCCTTCTTCAAAGTCTGCCACGATTCTCTG
Organism: Actinia equina; assembly: GCA_011057435.1. NCBI lineage: Eukaryota > Metazoa > Cnidaria > Anthozoa > Actiniaria > Actiniidae > Actinia > Actinia equina. The sequence continues at coordinate 151,909 of WHPX01000463.1, read as the reverse complement.
GATAGACTTAGCAGAAAAATAAGCAATAAAAGTAGGACTGTAAAAGCATCATTTTTTTAGATGAAAGAGCAGACGGACAGACAGACAGACAGACGGACAGACAGACGGACAGACAGTCAGTCAGACGGACGGACTTTGAAAGAATGTATGAATAAATTGGTAGATAGATGGGTGGGCGGGAGGTAGATGGATAATTAGATGGGTGGATGGATAAGCGGATATTGGCCGATATGGTGGGAGGGTGGATAGATGAATGGATGGATGAATGGATTGATGAAATGCCAAAAATTATTAAGTATAAAAGAGCATAAATTAATATTTATCAAACCTACCATTTCATCTGGAGTCAGTATATAGACAGCTTCAAGCATTTGAATGGGTTGTCTATGTCTCTCTAGATTTTCTACGACTATATTAAAAACATCTTTAAGAATATTTGTACTAGTGAATGAAGAACTATCAATGAACTATATAAATTGATTTTAGGCGTGATGTTTTCTCATAGACCAAATCAAGTGTCATTCCCTTGAGCACTACTATTTAAGCTTAAGTAATATCTATATTATTTTCTCTCGTTCAAATGTCGCTCAAGCAAAATAATCTTAGCTCGTTCAAAAGAACTTTGAAGTAAAAAAAAAAAAAAAATCAGTCTTTTGGATTTTTAACAATAAAATATCACAATTTTTTGTTTAATTTTCCATTTCGTTATTCTCAACTTACTTGTTACTCCATTGTCTATTATTTCATGCATCTTCATACACGAAGATATAATCTTTTTACCCAAATAATCTAAAACCAGCACCTTCAAGACATTAAAAAAACAAGTGCTTAATATTATCTAAAATTTACAGTAGTTAAAAACTATAGATATAAAATTCTTACTTTCCACTCGCCTTCTTTGTAAAGTGGACGAAAAACTGTCTCCACTATTTCTTGTTTTCAAAAAGAAAAAAAGAAGCAAGAAAATTGAAAATTTACTACCTTGAAGCATAAAATATTTAACTCTGTCTGTGGGGAATACTTACGTTTTCTTATGGCTGCTTTTAAAGACATTTTTCGGTGTTGAAAATGAGATTTTGTTGGGTCTTTGAGCTGTCTGTAAGTATTCAAAATGGCGGACGGCTGACGTAATCCTTACCACAGGAATCCCAAACACTGAAGTTTATTCGCTTTATCAAAATACTCACCCATTATATAGCGTTTAAAAATGGCCATTGTAGCGTTGATATATTATTTAATCTTAGGCTAGATGAGCCAAAAAGTAAAAGTGTGGAGAAAGCAACGAGGGTAGGGAGCGAGGGATAAAGAGGAGGGAAGGGAATAAATGAAAAAAGGAAGGAAGGAAGAAGGGAATAAAGGAAGGAAGAAGCAACGGATGAGATAAGCTTGCAATGATTCCCTTTTTTAATTCTGTTTTGTACTTTAGAAATTTCATACACCTGGTCTAAATCTAGTATAAATACACAAATTAATAAATATAATTCTTTTTCAGCATATCACACGATATCTACCGTCTAGATATTCACTATATCTTATACAAAGATTTATATAGCACTAATAAAGAAAGACATACGATTCCTCCTCATAAATATACATTAAAAAATATATGCTTTAAAATATCGTTTGGTAATTTTTTCTTATTCTTTTGACGTCACATATCACGTAACAAGTCACGACTATGTTGCTTTTTCACGGCTTGAATGTGTGATCATTTATATTCTCCTGAATGAGTCCCCTCGCAGAATGTCGTAGTTAGTTCTTTAAACTTTGTGACTGCAACGTCATCTTTGATGACAATATAGTCATGTAGTCCATTGAGCGTGACTGTCACGCTATTTATCCCATGGAGGAATTGCGTGGGGCGCACCGCGTAACATGTGGTCTAGTAAGGAAGGGATCCTTTATAACCTAAAAGACATTAGCTCATTAGTCACCTTGTACAGTCCTGGAAGGCTATTAAAAGATGTATAAATTAAATAAATTAAAAAGATAAATAAGCGAATAGGTAAGCAAGCAAAGTGTGGAAGGGAGAGAAAACAAGGAAGGAATGAAGCAATCAAGGGAGAGGGAAGAAAGGAAACGACAAGGCAAGGAATGAAGAAGGCAACAACGAAGGGAGGCAGGAGGAAAGTAAACAAGCAAGCAAGGAAGCAAGTTATTAAAAAATAATAAATGGTGTATAATAGTTACTTTATTTAATTGATACCAGAACCTTTCATTTTATTACAGTAAACAGAAAACTAAAGAAAATATAATTCTTCTCGTATGTAGTCCAGAAACTGAAAGCCATTTCGATTTCATTCAGTCCCTCACAGAGATAGGTCATGTAAAGTTGTTAAGCACAACACTATGCAATAAATAGCTTAATATACAGCGGTTGCTATGGTTACATACATTCATTTTTTTCCTTAGTTCAGTGGTTACAATTTAAACCAATCCATCCGGTTGAAAATTTATTCGCAGTGGTAAGAAAAGAGCGGGAAACTTCGAAAAATCAGGGAACACGCGTCTACAGAAAGAACCGAAAAGAGCGGGACAAGTGGATTACTTCAATCGAAAGAGCGAGTTTTTCGCAACTTTTCAATCAGAATGATACATACCATTCGTTTCCCAACCGGAATTTCCGTTTTTTTTGCGGGTAAATGGTAAACTCCCCAGTATTTTTAAACTATATATATATAGAACGACATTTCTGCAAAGCCTATTGTCCTCTTGCTGTATCATTTTCCTCTCGTTATGGTTAGGTTGGGCTCTAGTATGTATAGTAGGTTGGAACGCCTTCCAAGCTGCCGAAAGGTTGCGATGATAAATACTCCACTTCAAATTCTCTATTTCTTAGTATTAGTTTCGATTTCTGTATAAAAAAAAACAATGTTCTAGTGAAGTTTGAAGGTGTTTGGATAGTTGAAGTTTTGGTTCTTTACCGTACTGTTTGTCTTTGTGAAGAGATAACTAGCTAAAAACTAGTGTGAGCTGCGTCGGTGTTCTTTACCGTACTGTTTGTCTTTGTGAAGAGATAACTAGCTAAAAACTAGTGTGAGCTGCGTCGGTGTTTCTAATGAAACAGTAATGAAAAAAGGGTAAATTATACACAGTGAAAAGACGTTTCGGAAAGTATCAATGTCTGCGATTAGGTTGGTCCATGAAGTGTTGCTGGTACGCTCTTAGTGCACTTCGATAGTGGCTTTCACGTTCAGCTTTTGATTGTCCGTGTTGGAATGTCCTCTGTGGTGTAGCAGTACAACAATGGCGAGTGTCTTCACTTCCAGCTAGGCTTCGTCTTTCGTGTGCTCTTGATGCTGCTCCTCTCATGGTATTGCCTACAGCATTACAATTTTGATACTGGCATTCATTTATCGCTTGGCCTTGCAGCTGTGGTTCTCCAGGACCTGTTCGACGCTCTCTCGGCATTACGGATTGCCAATTGCCCGTCATTTGACTAGTAAAGCCAGCCCCTCTTCCCTTCGTTTTTCGTCCTTTCGTCGCATGGGAACTCGAGGCTTGTGGTAAACTATTTTGACGTTCGTTCTGTTGTCTCCCCGAAAAACCTTGGTCGAAGTCACACCCTTCGGCCATAGTTTCTTGGTCACTAGATCTACCCAAGCGAGTCGTACAGAAGATGGCTTCATTCCGCTTTCTATAGAAGTCACACAGCTCTAACATGGAAAGACTTTCCAGATGAGATTTATCCATTCTATTCTGATGGCGTTTATCTCAATTGCATCAAAAATGGCAACTACGGTTAACAAGTCTCTCGTACCATCTGCCTCAGAAGTAACCCTGAATTTACGGTTACCAATATTTTGTAGTCAGGCATAGTATATCGCGATTGGTTAATTCTTTAAGATCGGTTCCCTGGCTACCAATTTGTGTGCGTTTTGTTTGTACGAGTGTTTTACCGTCAAAGGGCGTTTTGATCTCGAAACCAAAGTAAGCCGCGCAATTCATGATTCCGACTCCCCTTAGTTACCGTTGCTATGTCCCACAAGCTCAGAAAATTAGCTAGAATATCTAGAGATTTCGATCTCGATAACTCTGATCGCAGAAAATTGATTATAAATTGTTTCAATTGTATATTGTCCTTTGAGAATAAAAGCAAATTGTCATCCTTGTAGTACTCTTCAAAACAGATACTGTGTTATTTGTTTGTGGGAACGATCTTAATTCCACTGAGAAAACTGCTGCATAGTGGTTGGTTCGCTATTCTGAGTCGGAGCCATCAATATAAATTAGGGAATAAATTGCCGGTCATTTGGGATGGTCTGATTATCTATGATACGAATGCGAATAATATTAAAATACGGAATATCGGATATTTCTCTACTCTCTGTGATCGTCTTAAGAAGGAAAAAAACAACGAACGACTTGAATTTGTGAGTTTTGGATTTTTGTTACTATCGCTACAGCAAATGTTTGTTGATAGTTCATTGTTACAGTTGCTAGGGCCGGTGCTTGTTGATTACCAGTTTCCATAGCTATTGTTGCTAGGGAAGTGTTTGTTGACAAGACATAGGTTTAGATACCATGATAGGCTGTTATTATCTAGTTATCATTGTTACTATAAATATGATAACATAAATCTGCACAAAGCGACGCAATTATTTGTTCTTAGCGCGTGTTAATTAGTGCCATATTCAAAGAACAAGCGACATTGATAAGAGGGTGGGGTGATACTACTGCACCTGTCAGGTTCTAAATGATTCTGGTGATATTCATAACACGGTCAAACAATACCTGTTGCTCTTGGTCTCTCTCTGTCAGTCGATGGGTAGCTGAAATAGAAATTGTTCGAAATATTAATCGTTTCATTCATTACGTAAATTATTAAGTTATTTTCGTAAGAATTGTCAGTACTGTTCAGATTTGTACAATTTGTGGTTGTTGGTAATATGGTAATTAGCAAAATTCGCTTTTGGGATGACCGATACACTTCCGATAGATGACCGATATACTTCCGATAGATGACCGATACACTTCCGATAGATGACCAATGCACTTCCGATAAATAACCGATGCACTTCCGATAGATGACCGATGCACTTCCTATAGATGAATAATAGACAACTGATAGAAAATCGATCTACACCCGATGGACGACCGATGCGCAATCGATGAATGACGGATGTACAACCGACAGATAACCGAAGCGTACCCTTTTTGATAACCAATGCACACCCGATGGAGATAAACGATCCTTAGACTAAGTGTTTAACTAAATATCACGTACCTTCCATTCAAACGCATCTTGCACACATTTTTGTTCTTTGGAAGTGAAGTTCAGCATGTGTGCTATGACGTTGAGGAGCTGTCGAGACTACAGAATTGAAGATATTCAATATTATGGCAAGGATATTACTGCCTTGCACTACTTAACATTCATTCATTCATTCATTCATTCATTCCCTTATTTAATCATTACTTTACTTATCCATTTATTCACTCTCTGTCATTCATTTTTTTCTTTCTTTCCTTTATTCATTCGTTCAACCATTCGTTCAATCATCTTGCTCATTCATTCATATATTCAGTCATTCAATCATTGAGAGAAGGAAAAAAGGAAGAATGGATAACAGATATTAGTACCTTGGGCGTAATGTTTTTCCCATTTCAGACCGCGTGCCACTTTCTTGAGAATAAGATTGTTTGTTTGACTTTTATCCATATTCATGTGTCTTCTCATGCACAGCCATTAAACAAAGAATGATACTCAAGGGAATGACACATGGTCTTGAGAATAAGATTCTATGTTTGACTTTTATCCATATTCATGTGTCTTCTCATGCACAAAGGTAAAACAAAGAGTGATACTCAAGGGAATGACGTGGTCTTGAGAATAAGATTCCATTTTGAGTTTTATCCATATTCACGTGTCTTCTCATGCACAACCGTTAAACAAAGAATGATACTCAAGGGAATGACACGTGGTCAAACATCATGCACAAGGTTCTATTATTTATCTATTTATTTATTTATTATTATTTCATTATTTATTTTTCCTTCTTTATATATCTACCTGTTTGTTATCGCTGCACATGAACTTGAATATCACGTGTTTTAAGTATCTGTAAAACTTGGTTAAGGAAACAATTATCCCTCAGGGCTCCCTGTGGTGACAGCGGTAGTAGACTCGCCTCTCAAGTCTGGGCTAGAGTAGAAATCGTTAGGTCTCTACCTTAATTCGAGGGTTTTTTCCCCGGGTTTTCCGGTTTTCCTCCCTCAACAAAACCAACACGCAAGATTACGGTTACGTTACGATCTTGATTAGCTCAACCAATCATAATGTACAAAATAAATGCTGAACCAATCGGATCGCTCGGAAGTGTTACCAACGACCCTCAAATGATGTTGTTTGAAACACAATGCACGTTGTTTGCTGAAATCAGTGAATCATTTAGATAAAAAATGTGGTGTTGTTTGATTGGAAGGTAAAGGAAAGGATACTTGAAATTCATATCGAGATATTCCATTCGTTCCTTCTCTGACCGACTTGTTGACTCTGAAGGCGGTGTTTCTGGAATGACGGAAATCCCACTCTCTTCTTCTGGCAGAGGTAGCTTCTACAAGAATAGGCATAACGATTATCATCAACATCACTGTATTTATGGGTGGCATGGGTGGCGTAGTGGCTTACCGCTCGCCTCTCACCACTGTGGTCCGTGTTCGAGTCCTGGCTCAGACTGGATCATATGTGAGTTGAGTTTGTTTGATGTGTTGTTCTCTCCCTTGCCACGAGGGTTTTCTCCGGGTTCTCTGGTATTCCTCCCTCCGTAAAAAGCAACATGTGGGTTGAGTGTTGTATGTTGTAAATACAGAATGTAGTGTAAGTGCGTGTGGTGGGAACCTCACGGAAGAGCCCTGTATGGGGAGTGGTGGTTGTAAAATATATATGTTTACATATAAGTTTAAGTTTAAGTTTATTATCATCGTCACCATCACCACCATCATCTTCATCATCATCATCATCACCATCATCATCACCATCATCATCACCATCATCATCACCATCATCATCACCATCATCATCACCATCATCACCATTATCATATCACCCAATCGAGTACAACGACTACTCACCAATTCTCTTTGAAAAGCTTTCTTTAGTTCGGCAAGTTTCGACTGCAATAGTTTTATTTTCTAAACAAAAAGGAACCAAAAGCTATCATAAACATCTCAGTATTTGTTTGCATTTGAGGTAGATTCCTTTGTCCCTAAAAGTTCTACATCAGTCAGATATAAGAATGGGTTCCCTGTGGTTTCTGTGTTTAACTAGCAGCTAATTGCAACTTACTTTCTCTTTTTCTTGTAGTTCTTTTTCTTGTCGTAAACTGTCTTGCCTTAATTCTTTGAGCTGTAAATAAGTGTTTCTCATGGTTAATTCGTCTTGTACGTGGATTGGATAAGCTACACTGTAAATTTCTCATTCATTCATTCATTCATCCTTTCATCCCACCCTTATGCTCCAAGGCATTCATTTTTTTATTTATCTATTCATTCAGAAAGTCACCCATTTATTCATTCATTCATTCATTCACTTACTCTCTCAATCATTCATTCATTCACTCATTCGTTCGTTCATTTATTCATTCATTCATTCAATCATTCACTCACTTATTCATTCATTCACCCATTCATTCATCAAATCAATTCAAAGGTAATGAATGGAATTAAAACTTACTTCATTTTCGTCTAGCTGCAGCATCTACCGTTGAAAAAAATATTATTACTAACACGTATCAGTAATAATTCCATTGACGGACATATATATTACTAGATATAAATAAGACGCAAAGTGGATACGAAATACAATGTAGAATTTGTCACGATGTGGAGGCGTATTCACTGAGAAAATGGCAAAATTTTAGTAGAATATAGAGAGGCTTCGAGGCAGGCATTCTAAGGCAAAACGATATAAATTTTCTTCTTTGGAAAAAGAAATTTCTTGTCACTCAAAAATATTGCGCTTGCTCATGCACTATAATGTGGCTGCCGAAAATCCCCAATAGAGGCTTTGCAGCATCACGTGGTGGCAGCCGTTAACAGGAGGCACAACAATAGTCTTTCTCCACTGGGAAACTGAATTCTTTCTCATGTAAATCAGATTAGACCAGATTCGAATGTTCCTGCCTCCTGTCATGGCTGCCATCACGTGATGGTGCAAACCCTCTGTATATATACAGTAATCTGTGTTTAGATGCGTGGTTCTCAAGTATTTATTGGTTTACCTCTCGTTCAGTTGACTGTTGTTGCATCTCTTTTATTTGCTGTCTTAAAGCTGCGATAACTTTATGACTATCTGTGGAGAGAAAGAACTAAAAAAATAAGAAACGAAAGAAAAATGAAAAAAAAAAACAACAAAAAACAAAAAGAAAAGTAAGAAAGAAAAAATAGGAGAAGAAAGAAAAGGGAAAAATGAAATGATCGTGTAAAAGCATTAAAGAAAATAAAAGGGAAAAATGAGAGAAAGAGAGAAAAGGGAAATGGGGTTGGACTTGAAGTATTTGTGCTGACCTCGTGCATCCGAGGCGTAAATCCTGTCATTCTTGACAAACCGGTTATTCTCCTCGTACTGCTTGAGCTGCAGAAAAAAGTCACTAATCATTAATGAATTTTAAAATAGTTATTTATCATAAATAATGATATTGATTTACTCTTAATCTTCGTTTGCACGTTACGTCATTGCGGCCATGCTGGTGATATTTAACAAAATATTTCTCAATATTCCTTTGTTTATAGTACACTCAACAAAATTACTCGACTCTGATTGGTCGAGGAGTACAATTATAGCGTTAATTGTACTCCGTAGGAGTACCGAATTAAGTCGCTATGGCAACACGGCCAAAACAATGTCAAAACAATTATTTTCTATCATTTTGTACTTAAAAAACATATAAATAAAATTTTAAAGCCGTAAGAACTAATCTTTTTATGCATTTCAGTTGTACGATGGACTGAAAATCGGCCGCCAAATAGACAAAGATGAACAACGTCACTTCGCATTTTTTACTAAAATTTTGTTGGCTGCACTATAAACAAAAAATCACACGATCTTCTATACTAATACCACCAACATGGCCGCCATTTCTTTGTCTTTTAACTCTCATGGGATTGATTGCAAATCATCAATATCGATAAAACGTAAATAATATTTTTCATTGACCAATTCTATTGGGCTTTCTGAGGTTACACGGAAAACTGGTAACGAGTACAACGCACGCGCTATGAATTATGGAACTGTTTGAGGGACGCCATTTGACTTTTTCGCTTTACAGATTTTAGTTTTTCGCTTTACAGATTTTAGTTTTTGAATGGAGTCACCTTCACATTGATTTTCGGTGTGTTTTTCAAAAGAGGGTTCTAAGCTTTTCCCGTGTTAAAAAAATGGCGACCCCTTAACCAGCCCCATGATCCAACGCGCGTCTTTATCGTCACCAGTTTTCCGCGCAGCCTCTGGAAGGCTAATTCATGGACGTGTGAGGAATAATGAAATTACCCTTGTGGAGAGACGATTCATGATATCTTCCTTGTCCTTCATTTTGTTTCTTAGCTGCAGTATTGTCTTTTCTCTGATAAGAAAGGATAGAGAAGCCCAGATGATTACATTTTGTTTGGCACGGAATTTTATCGTCCAGTAGTTAAAAACTTTATTTACCTTTCTAAAAGGGCGTCTTCAGACTTTTTACATCTCAACTAGAAAAATAATTTTATAAATCAAACTTTAGCATTGACAATGCTTATTTCGAGATGGACGTGGAAGGGGGTTCATCAAGGGGTAGGGGGGAAGGGTTGGGGAGGTTATCGTTAATATTCAGGTATTTTCTTACTCTGGTACTATCCAGGTCTTTTCGTAAAGCATTAACAGCGTCTACACTTGTTATGGACCCGTACTGAATATCAGAAGACTCTCCCTGTATAAGAAAATAATATTAGTTGAGTAATAGCCAATTAGTAAAAGAAAATAATCTCATATATCTGATGATAGTGCAGCATTACATGTGGGGGGGAAAATGGAAAAAGAGGAGAAGGAAGATAAAAATGATTCATGAAGGAAAAAAGAGGAATGATAATGGAAGTTATAGAAATGTTCAAGAGGAAACAACAGTGGAGTGGGAATGAAAAAAAAGATGGGATATGAGAAAAATGGAAAGGGGTAGTACTAAAGAGAAAGAAATAATGGCAGAGAGGGGGGAGAGAAAGGGGGAACAAACCATTAAATAAATACTGTCTACACATAAATCATGAAAGATTTCATTACCTTGGAATCTCTGACACAGTTTAACATTCCATCCTTGTCTTTTAGATTTTGTTCAAAATTAGCAATCTAAAAAAAACAATTGACGAGGATCCCATCATTATATTGCTAGATCAACGTATCGACATCATCACCATCAACACCACCATCAGTATCATCATCAGCTTCATTATCATCATCACAATCATCATCACCATCATCATCACCACCATCATTATAATCAACAGCGTCATCATCATCATCATCACCATCACCATCATCACCAACACCATCAGTATCATCAAGAGTCATAATCATCATCATCAGCACCATCAGTATCATCATCAGCTTCATTATCATCATCACAATCATCACCACCATCATTATCATCACCATCACAACCATCACAATCACCACCACCATTCTGTCATCAAAGTGTGGCACCTACATGACCTCACCATAGCAACCATACCTGACTCTTCAGCTCATTGGTTCGAGTCATGGCATCTTCCAGACACAGTGATACTTGTTGCAGTTCCTCTGTCTGAGAGTCTAATTCTCCCTAAAATAAATAGAACTTTTTTCAGTGGATGGCGTTATTTTCGTATTAGCGTGACCGTGTTGCGTATCAAACAAAGAGTAAGATGGAGAGGTCGTGGATTCAAGCCTCGGTCCGACCTACACACAGGGTCTTAATATTTATAAGTAGAAAATGCTGCCGTTGCTTTAAAAAAATTCTGTTAAAAATATTTCAAAATATTACTAACACGATAATGGCCTATTGAGGTGACGGCAGCCATGTTAGATGGCAGAAACAATCGTTTTAAATAAGAAAGAATTCAATTTCCAAGAGCAAAGGGATTTTATTGTTAGGCCGTCTAACCACAGGCAGCCCAAGCTGCATTATGGACACCAGCACGTGATGGTGCATAGCCTCTATTCAAGGGTTGCAAGCATTTCCATGATATTCAAGATAAGAAAGCCAGAAGACCATTTTAGTGCGATTAACAATGGATGGTAATGAGAAATCCTTCGTTGAATAACACCAACATGTCTAAACGAAGAATAGTAAAAGAAATCGTCCTTTTTTCGCGAGGGTAGCACTTAATAGCCTGTGGCTAACAAACCTGTAGCACTCATTCCGTGATCGAATTGGAATTTAGGAGTTGATTTTTGCGGAGGGAGGAAAACCGGAGGACCCGGAAAAACCCTCGAAGCACAGGAGAGAACCAACAAATAACTCTACTCATATACAACACCACACCCGGCGGGACTCGAAGTCGGGTCGCACTGATGAGAGGCGAGCGCTCACACCGCTACACCACCCGTGTTTCCCTACACCACCCGTGTTTCCCTACACCACCCGTGTTTCCCGACATAGTGCGTCTGTTATACCTGGAGCTGTTCTTTCTCTTCTTCCAGGTCAGCGATGCGTTGTTTATACTGGTCCACACGGACAGAATATTCCTTTTCTATTTCATTTAAACGACCCTGGAAAATATATATATCAGGAAGAAAGAATGAGAAACACCATTGTAAGAGATGGGAATGAATAAATGGGAAATAAATGGAAATATGAATTGAGAACAGTTAACTGACCATTTTCTTTTGTACTTCTTCATGTTCCTGTATGCGTAAATCCTCTAGTCGATTGATCTGGGAAAATGAAGGAATAAATGAATGGATGGATGGATGGGATCGGATGAGATGGGATGGGATGGGATGAGATGAGATGAGATGGGATGGGATGAGATGGGATGGGATGGGATAGGATGGGATGGATGAAGGGATGGGTGGATGTACAGATTAATGGATGGGCGAACAAATGGATGCCGGATGAATAAAGAAAATCCCTACCTCAGATTCCATATTGGATATTTGTTCATCAGCTGATTTACTCGTGCAATTCATATTTTGTCGAGCTCTCTCAAGATCCCGCTCAAGTTGCTCATTCTAAAACCACAAACCAAAGCCACCAAATATCAGCACTATAATTATGCTCATATGATTATTTTATAGAATATGCGCAATATAGATAATAATAATTATTATTAATATTAATATTATCATTATTAGAAACATTTTCTTGATTGGTTACGTTGCTATGGTTACCTTTTGTATCAATGCCTGCATTCGTTCAGATTCACTCGCCTTATCTTGCAATAGATGACTTGAACTGGCCAGCCGTTCTTCTAAATTAGATATCTGAAATAATATCGACGTTGTTAATAAAGCTGCACGAGTATTGGTTTTCATCGCGTGGGGTGCCTGTGTTGTTGGTTTGCGCGCGGGGACTTCGGTCAAGAAGGCAAAAAAAATGACTTGAGGGAATACGCCGGAGGTTTGCGTACCGAGAGAATAAATATATCCTTCCCTGTCATTCTTACTGCGTATGCTTGACGAATGCGCAGTGAAGACTGATAGAACACTCTGAAGTTAAGTGAAGTGAAGTTGGGAGGGGGGAGCGTACGGGATCCCTGTGTTATCTGGACCTACCTTGTCCTTCAAAGAAGCTGTTTCGATTTCATGCATTCGTTTACATTCTGTCAGCGCGGTTTCTTTTCGCTCCAGCCTTTCGTTCAGAGTGCTCACCTAAAACAATACATCAGTCAGTCGATATGCTACGAGAGGGGGTGGGGTGGGGTTATTCGAGTCGCGCATCAAGTTGCGCGTCGCTGACAACCACCATAATCATCTGGGAAATACACTTTTAGATCGCAGGCTTACATGAATTATTATAGACTACGAGAGCGCTATCTGCATTACTAAAATTTGATACTCAAACTCCGTTGTCTGGTGGCCCACATTTTAAGTAAGCTATAGATAATATATTGTATAATTTGCGCATATGAGCATATGCATATGAAATATGCGCATTATAAGTAATAAATTTATTATTATTATTATTATTACTATTATTATTATTATCATTATCATTATATAGTAGAAAGCCGAACTAACCAGTGAGCCAAGGGTATTGATTCTATCATTAGATGCGGCTCTAGATTCACTCAGCTGTTTTCTTGCCTCTGAGAGTCGTTCCTCTAGCGTTTGTCGCTGGTGAAGCAAAAAACACGTTCTTTAAGCTCCTGTCTTTGAGGGTTTTCTTGGGAGGGGGGGGGGGGGGGGGGGGGAGGGGGTGGAGTAGAGGGGATAGGGGGTGGAGGAATTTAGGGAAAGTGAGATCATTAAGTTTTTAAGAAGAGATAACTAGCTCCGAAAAACTAGTGTGAGCAGCGTCGGTGTTTCTAATGAAACAGTAATGATAAAAGGGTACATTTTACACCGTGAAAAGATGAAAAAAAGCTACGTTTTTACACAACTAATAAGGGATGGGTGTTTGTATTTTCATTTCATCCAAAGGTCAAGCTAACAGCACTCACTTCTCTCTCCAGAGCCCCGTACTTATCGTTTCCTGACAGCTTACAGTCTTGCAACCTAGAAAGGAAAATATTCAATTAGCCTTATTTAGCTAGAGATACCTCACAGTTGCTGTGTTTAAAAAAGGCGCTAATTGGCCTGAGGAACATTGACTCTGTGGATCTTTTGTATTTCCTTTTGGTGGGTTATCTGTGTTTATAGTAACTTGGCAAATCGACTCTCAAGACACTTTTTACAACGAGCCTAGAGATGAAAAGAAAGTCTGAGAATAAATTAAAAAGAGGCTAGTTTCATACCTGCGTTCAAGATCTCCATTTCTTTCTTCTATATTCTCGATTTTAACCTGTTTTTCATGGAGCTCTGTAGTTGTCTGCAAATGTCGTAGAAAAAAAAGACACTTTAAAACACATCATACTTTGGTTTCGTTACAGCCGGTTCTACCTTAGTTTAGTCTAGTCTTACCTGGTTCTTGTAAAAAGTGTACGATTGTCTCAAGCTTGCTAGTTCACTCTGCGTGTCTTCCATTGACTTTTCAGTTCTGGAAAGTTGGAGCGATTTCTGCAAAAAAATTGCATACACATTTTAATGAAAAATAGACTGAAAGAAAAAAAGAACGATGTAACAATGTCTATGGTGAAAAAAAAAGACAGTAGCAGCAGCAATAACGACAGCACAACGACAGCACGACGACAGCACAACGACAGCACGACGACAGCACAACAACACAACGACAGCACAACGACAGCACAACAACACAACGACAGCACAACGACAGCACGACGAAACAGCGACAGCACAACGACAGCACAACGACAGCAACAGCAGTAGCAACAACACCAGTGTCTCACCTGAAGGGTGTTACAGTATGTTACAGTTATCCATACCTGTGTCAGCTCGCTGACTGTTTGGTTCAGCTCGTCTCGTAAAGAAGTGTTTTCTTTTTCTATACTCGTGACTTTAGTCTGAAGTTGTTTTTCTCGCGCTTCGTATTTTGTTCTGTGAAAAATACATAAGCAACCGTTCACTTTTATCGGGTAGGGGGGGGGGTGAGTGGGATTTGCTTGCTAACCATGCAAAAGACCCCTTCTTTCTTGCTCTGCTGTAAAAGGGATGCGGTCGGATTTTTTTTGTTTCCACCCTTTTGAGCCTGATTTTTTAATGACTTCCAAAAATCCCACCTCCGCCCCCCTCCCCGACAAAAACCTAATGGTTCCTGAAATGCGAACAGATATCAGCTTCATTTTTATGTAACCTTCCCGGGAAGGGTGTAGGAGAACCTAAGTATGAGGCCCCAGAGGAAGGCGGGAAGAGAAAGGGGAAGGGGAGGAGGAAAGGGGAGGGGGGGGGGGAGGAAGGGAGAGGACTCGGGTTTGGTGTAGAAGAAGAAGAGCGAGTAGAAAACAAAGATCGGAAAAAATCATCGGGAGAATTTGAAGAAGAGACCATGAGGAGCTCTGTCCTTTATCGGGTCTCTTGGCACTTTGATACTCAGGTTACCTTTCCCTTGCTAGGTCATCGAGTCTGTCCTGTAGTGATCCAAGCTCTGCCTTCTGTTTGGCATATTCTTGATCAAGTTCGTCAAGTTGCTGGGGAGATAATCATCGTAGAAAATAATGTTAAGGCTTTTACATACTGCGCCAAAGATATCATCACCGTCATCATCAACAACACAATCGTCACTACCACAATAGACATGAATTGTCTTGTGCAATGTTTACCCATCCTGGACCATCATCATTATCATCATCACTATCACCATCACCACCACCATCATCGTTATCATCATCATCACCACCATCATCATCATCACTGTACCTCTCATTTTGCTTTTGTTCGCTTTAGTTTTTATTTATTTACCTTACTCTTTTCAAGTATTTCAGCAGCTTTTCGAGTAGCGTCGGTTTGATATTGAATAAACTGTTTTACGAAAATAATAATTTAGAATAAAAAGGAAAAATATTTCTTATTTCCATGCATAACATTATATCACTTTTTTAAAGGCTTACTGAAGGGTTTACTGAATTTATGACGACATAGTGTTACGTCAGCTTTTAATACGTCATCGATGACACAATCCTTAGTTAAATTTCATTTATGGTAACAAAACTATAGCAAACTCACTTTAAAACTACCCCAGAATCATTTTTTTGCTGTTTAAAAAAGCATCTTTTATGACTTTTATTTTAAAAACTTTGCGACATACCATGGATTTCATTTTTGTCAGTTCTTCCTCTTGTAAGTGGTGAAGCTCGCGCAAATCTTCATTGCGATTGCTCTCCTAACGTTAAGTAAGCATTAAAAAATCACAACTCTTGGTTTTTATCACGCGCGCACATTTTATATTCATTCAATCTCAAGCCCAGAGTGTTCCGGCTTTTTGGTCAGCGGGCTGGCGTCGTTAAAATATCAACCAACAAGATCCCAGATCCTACTCATTAGCAAAATCGCAGGATTATCAGTCAAAACAGCTGGGTCTGGCTACGAGAATGCCAACATGAACGTCGTAGTTGCCCTCCCCCCAAGAATTTAGAGTTGCGCAAAATACAGATTGATATGTGGAGCACTATCAAAGTCAATTTGCACCCCCCTCCCCCTTCCTCCCGATATAGTGTTAAGTTAAAGAAAGTGAAAAAATGTCTTTAAAAGCTGCTTACCGCTGAATGCGCTTTGACTTTATCGCTCAGTTCCTAAAGGGTTAAGCGCAAATGCAAATTAGCAAAATTCTCACCAAAACTTCATTTTGTATTGGGGGAAAATCAATGGCAAAAATTACGGTTGCCAGCGGTTTTCCGTTGTATTGACCCATTAGCCTTAAAAGACAAAAGACTGCAGGTTCAACCGCAATAGCAGCCTGTATAGCAGCCATGAATCTAAATAATCAAAAAAAAACTGAGGTAGGTTTAATGTGAGTTTGCTAGAAAAATTTCAATACTATAATATCTTTAAGTTTTATTTTTTTTAAACATTTCTAAATTAGGAATTCTTTATGTTATTGTCAGTTATAGTAAACAAAATGTTTAGGCAGTGGAAGATCTAGGTTTTAAAAAGAATGAATAGAAGGAGAGAAAAATGAGAAGAAAAAATGGGAAAGACATTGATCACAAGAGCGATAGAGGTCATGTATCAATGCGACAGCAATAGATGTAGGATGCTTCCTTCATGGAGAGGAGGATAAAGAAGAGATTAGAAAAGGAAGCAGAGGAAGCAGAGGAAGAGAAAAAATAAGGAGATATAAGGTTTAAAATTTACCTAGAATTGCCACTTTTAAGATAATTCAAACTATGGATTTTATAATTTATTTTAGTCTTTTTAGAACTTTGTTTAAACTTACTTGAGATTTTTGTTTTAATGCTTTTTCATGGTCACTTTTTATCTTTATTATTCTCTGCTCAAACTCTTCATCGAGGTCTTGTAATTTTCTGCTTGATTCTATTTTTAGAAGAAAGGTTAGCATTGTTTGTTTTAAGGTTGTGTTTTAAATAGTGGTTTAAATCTTTACTGTGCACAGTTTTCTATATATTAAGAATTTGACATGATCATGCATAGCATCAGGGGTGAAGTAAGAGTGACTGCCACCCCCGACTACTGATACATTTCTTGTTATCACTATCTATTTAGGTATAATTAAAGTAGCATAAGTTGATTCAAGATTCTAATTTTGACCATAGCCTACATGGAGTGGATGAATCACAAAGGACACAGAGAAATTTTCAGCAATCCCAATAAATCTGCCAAGCGTACTGTAGATTTAGGGGTGGACCCAGGGGGCCATAGACCTCCTTTTCATTTTCCAAGTCATAGAGGTTTCCCGCCCCCTTTATATGATTGATAGAGGTTCATCTAACACTGAAGTATTCTGCACCCCCTCCCCGCTTCTCTGATTCATGGATCCAGCACTGTCTGTCCATGATCCCTGTCACTTTTAAATGTTATTCTGACAATAGTCCCCTTCATAGTCTCCCTGCGCCATCTTGAAAGGTAGCTGTTCCTTTGCATCGAAGTGAGACGAACAGTGAGCTTGCAATGTTAGAAACCTTTTTTAACACCTTGAACAATTATTCACACGTCTCTATCATTGCAAGCTCACCTATCATCTAGCTTCAATGGAAAGGCACAGCTACCTTTCAAAATGGCACAGGGAACTGTGAAGGGGACTATTTGTTCTTCAATCAGCATATTTTGAATTTATCGGCTGAATATTATCATTTAATATGCAGTACCTTTCTGTTGCTTTTCTAGTTTCTCTTCTAACATGTCTTTAGTTCTGTTAGTTTCTTTAATTAAACTTGCCATTCCTAGGAACCATTGTCAAAAGAGATAAAAAGATGTGTGGATAATATTGGGTTTTCAGTGAGAATATTATTTTGGCAATGAGTAGGATTTTCCAAGGCAATAGGTCATTTGCATGATAGCGTCATTTGACTCTCATTACTACTTAGCGAATTTTCTTTCTTATTCAAATTTGTATTCCCTCATGAGAATAGCAAGGCAATTGGTGCTAATTAACTGAACAAAAGCATGCAAGGGATTGTGGTAGTGGGAGACAAATCATGCCATCATGCAAACGTCCTATAGGTGATACGTCAATTTCTATGATTGAAAGGAAATATGGGCATACATTGCATAGAGATTATTACACTGCTATAGCTGCATGTGTATTACAGCCCAATAATTTTACAAACGAAATGTGTGAATGTGTACCTTGAATCTTTCCCTCCAGTCTTGCGACTTGTTCTGTCTTCTCAGCAAGCATTGCTAAGATTTCTTCCCGAGATGCTCCCGAACCAACCTTAAAACAGTGATAAAATAATTCAGCGTATTTGAGACTACAAAACTCCTCAACTTCTCCTGTTCTTATGTGACATTTTGTTACATCTGGTTTCATACAATGTGCACAATAGCTGATTTAGTAGGTAGTCACAGGGTGCTCATATCCACCCCTTTCTAGTTGGGAATCAATTAAATATTCTTAATTGCTGAAAGGAAGTATTTTCTTAATTTTGTAAAACCTCCCTCCCCCCAAAAAATTGTAAAACAGAGGTTTGCCCATGGGTTAAGAACGAATATGCAAATCAAAACAACTTTCAATTGCAACTTGAAATCATGACACCAAAATTAGGCAGAACTATAGGGTACTTAGGGGGTGGATCGGCTAGTCATCCACCTTTGGTGTTTAAATAAAAAATGATGTCAAAACTAAGGAGGAGCTGGAGGAGTGTCATGGAGCTACACAAAATATACTGTTGCTTACACAAAACTTACTATAGAATTTTAGATCTAACTATAGAAATATAGATATTTTGCTACTGTAAACACACTTATTTCATTGTATAAAACTTTAAAATACATTCTAGTACAATAGCTTCAAAATCTGTTTGCTTTCATAGGACAATTTTTTTTATGAAAATAATTTCATATAATTTTTTCAACTGCATTGAATATAAATCTTTATGAGTAATTTTGCAAAATCAGCAGTAGTTTCCCAATAGGACAAAATTTAAGTTAATTGATGCAAAAATATTAACGTGTATCGTCAAAAATTATAATAATATTTAAATATTCAATCTACATTGGATACTGAAAAAGTTTCAAATAATAGTTTGTAAATAAGCTCATGCGATGGTTTTATTATAATCTTTTTTGTTTAGTTGGAGAATTTCTTAACAAATCGTTCCACAACACTGGTTTATTATTTATTAACGAGATTCAAATACCATAAAATTTTCTTTTTTGCTTCCTTGAACAAGCGATTCAAACGTAATAAAACTCAGGAACACATATCAAAATGGTTGAAGATCCTTCTTCAAACTTACATCCACAAAGAGTAAATGTTTTAGAGGGGTTTTATTGCTTTATATTGATTTAATGTAACATCAATATCTCAAATTAAATGAACAATAACTATACAAAGAGATATATTTTTGATACGTTTAAAGAATCTCAGCTGTTATCTGCTCTCATCAAAAATACGACTTGGATTATATCTGTTAAACCATATGGTAAAGTTTGCGAAGAAGGATCAAGATTTTTATAATAATATTACTAACTTAGGTAGTCTCGGTCACTTCGAAGCCATGCATGGTATTAAAAATTAAATGAGTGACTGTAATCACAAACCATAGAATCGCTTGCACTCAAACTTACCGATGCATTTGAAGAATCACAAGGCGATGGAGCCCATGTTGGAGTGACTGATGAAGCTCTACTCGAGAATGAAGTCCTTCTACGGCCATAACCAGGAGTAGAAGATAATTCACTAAACACAGATTCCTTGGATTCGTATAAACTTGCAGTACTAAGTCGTCTTTTTTCCCACTTATTTTCTGACCATCCATTGATCTTTGGTTTTGAAGTCCTAGATCGCCGAGTTTGAGGGCTTTGAGGTTGTGATGTAGTGCCATCTGAAGACGTCTCCTCCTCAGCGATCTTCTGCTTGAGTTTAGCAAACATCGAAGCTTGTTTTGTAAGGTTTTTTGAACGTTTTTTAGCTTACTACATGACTACATGCTAAGAACTTGTTCACTTCCTCTTGACTACACGATGACTTCCGCTGGACACCGGTAACTTGAAGAACTTGAATACATTTGCATTTTAATGAGGGACCGCGTGCGCACTGTGCTCCACAGGTATCCCAAAGTACATGAGCTAGAACACAAACTGTTTTTCGTTCCTTTTCTCTACTTTTTTTTTTTTTTTTTTTTTTTTTGGGTGAATGAATTTATTTTTGTTCAATTCTAACTGTTGCGCTGCCATTACCTTTCTTCGTATTTTTTGAACTTCTTTTAGCTTCCAGAGAAAAAGAGCAAGAAAAGATGGAATTGAGAAAGATACTAAGAGAAAGGAAAGGAAAGGAAAGGAAAGAAGAGGGAAAATCAAAGGAAAATATCTAAAAATAACAACAATGATAACAAACAAAAAAGACAAAGAATGATCTACAACAAAACACCCAACATTAAAATCGAAAAGTACGAACCTAAACGTCGCTAATGATGCGATACGAACAAGTTCCCAAGAACAGAAAATGCCGATAACTTTCACGATACCCACTTTCTGTTTTTCTATTTCATCTTTTTTTCGACTTAAAATTTCTACTTCCTTAAATAACTAGGTCAAGACAGATAGGCACGAAACCTGTTTTCGATCCCAAGAACTGCACAAACAAGAATTAAAATTTTTCCTTTTTATCATTACTGTAAACAAGTATTAAGGTAATGGGAATTGTACGATTCCATAATCTTAAAGGACAAGACCTTTTAAGCTCTGCAAGACGTTCTCCCAAATCAAACATAACCCGCTGTTCTTGCGCCACAGAAACTTTTTAATCTTTATACATGATATTTATTTTTCGATTCCTAATGTGACTGAACAGAATAGAGTCTCGACGTAAGTCCTATCAAAAATGTTCCAGTTTTTATTCTCTCTACGTGTCATTATTGGCACAGACTTCGAAGTTTATTTACACACACAAAAAAAAGTGTGGATACGATGCTTTGGGGATACCTTACGAGATAATTAACGATCGAGGCATGTCATTAAGAAAAGCGGCTTTGTGCTTTGATAAATTAAGCTTAATCTTCGAATTCTTTAGAAGAACAAGAGGCAAAAAATTGTTTAAGAGCTTGTTTTGTGTTACTTTTTGTGAGAATTTTCACCACCTACGTAAAGTGACACAGCCCGGAGCATTATTATTCAAAATATCAAGGAATGACATGGTGTACTTAATTGACAATAAGTGGATCGGACATAGAACTTACAGTCCTTTGGGGGTGCTATTTAATACGTCGCGAGGAAGAGGTCTAGGTAGGATTCTTGGGCAAATCGCTTCAAAATGAGCGAGAAAACCCCTCGAAGGATGCCAGTTCAAATCACGGCCGAAAGGCTTGATTATAAGGAAAGTGTAGCTCGTAGTGAAAACAAAAGAGTAAGAAATCGTCTGGAGTTAAACAAGGGGACGCTCACCGATCACGAGAGTACCAACTTGAGTTCGATGAACTACGAAATGAGGAGGCTGAAGCATGAGTTAAAAGGTATCAAGCAAACTTCTGGGTATCTTATTGTAAATAAGGAAACTAGTGAAGGTTTAGAGAGAGGAAACTTGGGTCAAAGGAGTAGAAGACGACATAAGCCAAGAGTCGCGAAGAAAAAACATCGTGTAACGCAAGATGCGGGATACATGCCACGAGTTGAGGAAAAAGCTATACGTTATAGTAAAGATTTAGTCAATACAGATCAACTGCCAGTTCTATCAAATATTTCACACACTACTACAGAAAAGCAAGTGTTACTAAAAGGACAAGACGCTAGCGAATTGAGCAATGCTGTATTGAAAATTCCAGACAGTTCAAATGTCAACAGAACCTTGGATACAACAACTATTAAACACAACACTAACACATCATTAACAAGCGCTTGTGACAAGAACTCTAGCGCGCCGGTAAAAATGAAACTTTCAGGGGAAAATAGAGAAGAATATGGAACAATAACTCAAGAAAAACTTATTCGGCCTAGCTCAAGGGAAATGACAAAGTCTGATACAATTCTAGGTTTGGATGTGGACGCTGCGAGAGGTCGAATTCAAAACAGACTCACAGCCAGTTACGAAAATTCAGATCAAACTGCGGATGATTCTGATTTAAGTCCTTACATGCATGTCCCACCAGACGGCCTTCCTAGAACAGTCTATTTACTACCGCCGCTAAAGGATTTATTTGCCGAAGCTAAAAAAGCAAGATATATCCGAAAATTACGAAAACCACACATGGTATTAGACGAAGACGACCCGGAGAGAGAACTGAACATAGATGAAATATTCAGAAAAACATAAGTTTGATTTTATCAATTTTTTTCATTAGAAACTTAGAAATTTGAGATCGAGCTAAACGTTAAGTGAATTTAGCGTTGCCATAATAATTTATCTAGTAGCTTTAACTTTATTTTTCTTCTGTATAATTATTACATGATTATTTTTATCGAACACAAAGTAAATTCCAAAAATCACAAAAAGATTGAGAGGCAAAGCAGCTTTGTTTTATAAACAAATTACTATTGGAACAAAATTTAAAATATTTTTGTACTTTTCGGAAGAAACACACTCGAGTCGTCATTTTTTTCCGTTTTCGAGGTTTTCCTGAAGCGTTTACAGATTGTCAACCAAAATAACTGACCAAAAAGGTGTTAATTTTTTTCCAACTTTAAACTTCATATTAATATTTAATACATTAATTAGATCGAATTTTTTCCCCAGCGATTATTTCATATCTGCGATTAATTTTCGTGTTGCTGTACATGAATAATGTTTACACAGTCCGACAGGCCATTTCAAGGCAATAAAGGTACAGAATCCAAAGCCCATGTAGTGTTGACAGAGAGACAAACTTCAGGTTAATATAGGTCAGAGAAAAACACTTGAATTCGTGGTCGGTACTTTGTCTTTTTTTGATAGTACATCAGACACACTTCGCTCGTGAGAGAACTTTACATTTATTCGTAGACACAACATCACTGTTTCAATAATGTTATGTATACTGTAGACATTGACAACGTGAAAAGATCGACTCTCGAATAACTCTTCCTCCTTATATAACAATCACTACCCTACCCACCCCACCCCTAGATTTTAGCTGCATACGGACTTATTGATAGAAAACTTACGGTGCAATCAAGTGGCTTTCATAAACAATTTAAGCATTGTGATTGTCATGGATACTGTAACTTTTCGTGTTTCAGATTAGCTCTTATATATCGAAAGCCATTTGAATGCTAGAGAAGAGTCGACAGCAGTCTTCCCATTATACGAATTCTGTTTGGTCTCTCGTCCTGACTTCAATCATTCTGAGAGAAAACAGAGCTGAAAAATGACCGGGACACTCAAATGGTTTTCATATGCGAAGCATTTTGATTGGATGGTGTGCGCTTTCTCTTTTTCTGATAGGTCTAAAGTGGAAACCAATTTAGTGTCACCGACATGGTATAGGCTTCCAACTATACAAATTATATCAAATTTATATGAAAGTCTGCATTCGACAAGAATTTAAACCAATTTGATTCTAAAATATCATCCGACAACTCTACAAATATTGATAATAGTCTTAAACCCCTCGGAAATTAAATTTCATTTTGTAATGCATTTTTCAATATACATTTTTTTAAGTTCCGCGCATATGTAAACAATCGGTTCCGAAGTTTATCAAGGATTAATGAACAAGATCTTTGTACTTTTTGAAAGGATAAAAACTGGTAATAACTGTCCTCTGATTGAAAATCCTTCCAGTCAGACACCGTTGACACTCTTCGCAGTCCTGGGTGTTTTCAAATTCAACAAAAACCTAACAAATATAGAAGTAGAGTTGATATGTGCGAGGTCGATATAGAACACTGGATGTGATTAGTTTAGACGTCGGCCAATTAGATACAGTGAAAATTAATATTTCTTCCTAATTTCGTCCCAATTAAGATTAGCCATCAAATTAAATTTTTGGTTATAAAAACAAAACATTTGAATACCAACATTTTTTCTTTGGCTTTCGAAAGTTTCTTAAACGAATTCCGTTACCATTACAGCGCCGAAAGCTTATTACTAGATTAGGGAGATTAAAATGACTTAAAAGCCGCAAATTTGCCGGGGTTTTTTTTCGATCCAAGATCCAGTTAAACGACGTCCAGTCCAATATATACAATTCCGGTTTTTCCGAAATAAAAAAAATTCTAAAATCTCATAATTTAGGAGAATAAATCAAATTTTAAAATTTGGGCATGTTTTTGCTATGCATTAGGGTTATCCATACTTTCTTAAAAGCTGAAAAATTAACGAAAAAGAATGTCTTTGCGATCCAAGATCCAAAGTCCACTCGAATCCATCCTATGCGATTCTCTATTTTCCAAAATAAAAATTTCCAAAAATCCGGAATTTCGAAAGAAAAAAAATCAAGTTCTAGAGTTGTAGTATCTTTTTATTATAGGCAAAAACTGACCTTACTAGACTTCCTTAACACGAGAGTTTCATCGACCGAGTAACAGGAACCCTTAACTGGCTTTGGAAACTCTATATCGTACCGTAGCAATCTCGTCCCCAGGGTCCTCTCGGGCGACCGCCATATACAACTAGAGTCCGCCGAAAGGAGCCCGGGGACGAGGTTGGTACCGTAGACATGGTTGTTCCTTTCTTTGATTGAATTTTACGATTTGTGTGCGCAATTTAAATTATTAAATTGAGGTAGGATTAATATTCGATCAAAGGTGGTTACTCTAACGTACCTTCCCTAGAAGATCGGTGTTTGTTGAACCATGTTCAACACAGGGTATCCGCACAGACTTAACCACACCGAACCTTGAGCATTCTTCCTTTATATCATCTATAAAATCTAAAATCAAATGAGAAAGTAGCAAACATGGTTTAGTAACTGAGAAACGCAAAATAACACCCTTTCTCTTTTCTTATCCCTTCCTTTTCCTTTTCTTTCCTTTTAGAAAGACGTAGGTATAAACTGGAAAAGAATATTTATGACACGCTCAAGAAAATCTTTTTAAAATGTCAATACATTATTTGAAAAAGTTAATAAGTGATTTTTCGACTTTTATGCAAATGAAAAATGGTATACCTTCGTACTCGTCTGATTGGTTAAGTTCACTTGTGTCTTCAAACATATTGGTCAGCAGTAACACTCTAGTTGGCAGGAACAGTAATTCACCGAGACTGGGATCTGAAGATGAGATGAAAATAATCATGAAAAGAATAGATAAAGAGCATCGACGACAACCAAGAAAATTTTTAATTGAATTGCTTAAAATAGTCGCTACCATGCGTGCTAGAAACTTCTGCACTTTGAGTAAACGTCAAGTCAAACGTTATTTCAATCAAACTAGCACCGCGAGAGTAATAAATGGTCTAGTAATCGATTCATACTTTTTATTAGTTCTGCGCGCGCAGGTGTTAGATTTATTAGACCTCAATCTAGTACCCAAAGCCTTTATTTCTTACTGCGCATGCTCGACAAAATAAATAGGCTCCTATTTCTTTCGTCGATTATGCGCAGTAAGAAGTAAACAGATTAGTTAGACTTCCCAGCAATCCTACGCGCGTTTGGATTGGCAGCAGGCCACAGGAAGCCCGCGCAAGCCAGTGGGTTTACCAGTGATTCTGTAACGTACTTGTTATAGTAAGCTGAGGACTCAAAAATGAATGATCCAAGATCTCGCTCGGAGTGATCCTATCATCTGGACGACATTTAACCATCCTGAGATTAATCAATAATATAACAAGCATTAGTAAATCGAAGCCGCCCTGTCCTGTAAGGGAAGGATACTACACATTGTCAGCAAAAAACAAGTTGAAGAGAAGTAAAGCTTGATGGAATTTTCAAACTCCCCATCATTGCTAGCATCAAATTCTTATCTATGCCAAAAAAAAAAACAACTGCAGGTTCGATATGATGAATGAATTACGCGCCTTTTATGCCTTGGCTCAGAACTGAAGCAATATTTCCAGATCAATAGAAGCGCGCTTATTTTGAACCCCACTCACCAATTCATCAGTATCTGATGTGTTTTCGAAATTAAGAAAGGTTTTTCAACCCTTTTTGGCTGGAAAAACGTTTTTGCCCATCCCTAGACTTACTTGATCAAGAGATCAGACATGGCTTCAAGGTGGTTCTTAGAAAAAACATCCTTGTTTTGTGATGAATGTTGTAGTAACTGATTCGTAACTGCTTTACCGTGGATGCAATCTACTGGATGATTCTTCAATCAAATCAAAAAAGAGAGAAAGAACAAGATAAGAATGCTATAAATAAGGTTTCATTAAGGGTCGGGTATCGGAGAACGTCCGGTAAATGAGCAAAATGCTCTGTCTTAAACTAACATTTTTAAGTTTAGTAGTTTGTAAAACTTTCGCTTAGACTCTCCAGCTATACTAGTTTATGACGTTCTGCGATCATTTCGAAACGCAATGAAACCCCTGTATAAATATAGCATGAATCAAGAGAATGGTGTAAAGCTGGAGCGAGTATAAGAGTCCCACAGTTGCGGGAGGTGGTTTAGTGCGCTTGGCATAAAGTTTCCCGCCAAATCCACAGGAATCCCATCAACAGCAGCAAGCAAGGAACAAGATAAAATTTTGTGTATTAATAACCTTGAATCAAAAATAAGAAATACTAACATTAATTCGTTCCCACTCCTGTCTAAGTAGCTGGTTGTTTCTATACCTGATGACATGCATGACAGATGATTGACAGGTGACTATCAACCTGGAATAATGACTGGCCAGTGTGAAGAAGGAAGAGTACACATGCCATACTCCAGGTATCACACGCACTACTACACATTGATACCTAGAGAGAAAAATCAAGAGGGCATATTATGTCATTCCAGAAAATATCCATACCTTGATTCTCATGGATGGAAATTGAATTTCCAAGGGGTGGGGAGGGTCTGAAGAAGGTATATTGTGTAGTTCCAAAGATATCAATACTCCCTCATTTGAAAATTCAAGGGGTGCGGAGGGTCTGAGGAGGATATATTATGTAGTTCCAAAAATATCATACCTCTTCATTTGAAAATTCAAAGGGTGGGGAGGGTCCATACCTCTCACATGGAGAGGGAATGGAATTCTCAAGGAGTATGTGAAAAAAAAGTCCTTTTTTCACAAGGGTAGCACTTAATAGCCAGTAGCTAACAAACCTGTGGCCCTCATTCCATGATCGAATTGGAATTTAGGAGTTGGTTTTTTGCAGAGGGAGGAAAACCGGAGAACCCGGAAAACCCTCGAAGCACAGGAGAGAACCAACAAACAACTCTACTCACATACAACACCGAACCCGGCGGGACTCGAGCTCAGATCGCATTGATGAGAGGCGAGCGCTCACACCGCTACGCCACCCATGCTTCCCAAAATGTGAGAGTCTGAGGAAGAGGTTTGAATATTTTCTGCAGTACATAGAAAAAACTTGCCTCTGTCACTGGTTTTAGGACATTCTTATTCCATTCCTGGGCTTCTGGAGCTTGGAACCCAGGGCTTTGAATTTGCTGTGCTGGCTGTATGAAAATCAATAACTATACTTTAAAAAAACTGTACTTCTAAAGATGACAACAAATAAATGTATTCCTTAATACCTGTTGTCCTTCTGTAAAGCTAAGACCAAAGTCAACAAATTGAAAAACTTCATTTTTAGAATCCCACATAATGTTAGTTGGTTTTATATCACCATGAACTATGTGCTTTTGTCGAAGATATTCTATTCCGCCAGCCAAATCTCTGCAACATTTCTGGACAACATACATGGGAAGGCCATTTTCCCAGCTGCCTTTGGTAAGAATGTGGTAGAGACTACATGATAATAAAGGGTTGATAAGACAAAGGTAGCCGTCACAGGAGAAGACATCTAACAGCTTAACTAATGGAAGAAAAAATCAGCAAGAAATAATGAGATTAAATTTAGATCAAGTTTGATAAGAAAAATTATTTGTACTAAACCTTTGTTTTCTGTGGCGGATTTAGGGGGGTTCATAGGGTGCAAATGAACCCCCCACCGGCTGGTACCTTGGATTTTTTATATTTTTTAAATAAATAAATAAAAGTATGGTAGGTCCGCTTTTTGATGGATAGGTTATCCTTATCAGGAGCACCAATGGGAAAAATGATGATGCAAGAGAACGTTATTGTTGTGCCGAGATTTGCAAAAATGAACCCCCCCCCCCTCTTAAAGTCCTGGATCCGCCACTGGTTTTCTTTCTCTCTGTTTTGTTCATTCATTCATTCACTTTTGCATTCACTTGAGTTCTCATTCATTAACTGATTCTCTTAAGTATAAGCACTTTTTGTATTCTTTCATTTAGTAATTAATGCGTTGCTTATACATCCATCTATCCGTCCATCCATCCTTTCATTCATACATACATTCATCCATCCTTTCCTTCACCAAATGATTTATCCATAACTCATTTCATTGTATTAATTCATTTATCCATCCTTTCTTTCATCCAAGTTCAAGACAAAGTTATGGAATGAAAATTAAAGTGTAAAATGAAAATGATTTTTTACTAAAAATTGACGCTAATGACAGGTCGTCTTGTTTAAAATACATTATTGCTTTGAGGACAAAGAAACATTACCTACGAAACACCTTCCATACGAACTACTCTCATCTTCTGAATGAATCTTTTGGAGTATCTGAGCCTCATTCATCCCTGCACTGGTATATTTTTCTTCTTTCTTGTAGAATTTCAAAGCTGCTCGTCGTTCATTGTCCAAACCTTCTTCTAGTCTTGCTTCAAACACTGAACAGCACTTTCCTTTTCCAAGAAAACGCAAAACCTCCCATTTTTCCTCGCTTCCTTCTAATATATCACCTGGTTCTAATTCCATAGAAGGTTTTTATCTTTGAAGGCCACATACGAAAAGAATTGAACTAAGATTCGCGGAGCTGAAAAAATTTCATTCGAGTTGGCCGCCATTTTTGTTTTTCTTTTCCAAATGTCACTCAGCTGATTACTAGGGGAGGGGTGGCTAAGAAGTCTTAAAAAAATGAATAAACGTGACTCTTTTGTTGAAGATTAGAATTCATTAAGACTAGGTTAAATTCATTTATATTATTAGATAAAATTACTTGTTCCTTTTTTTCGCATTTAAAAATATTAGTTAAGATTTTATTGCCAAGGACAATTTTATCCCCACCCCCTACCCCTTAAAAGTCAGCGGTATGTTGAGCATGCGTATGGGCTAGTAAACACGTGCAAATTGGAAATCTTGAGAAACGTGAAATGTTTTGCTCCAAAAATGGATTTTTCTAGCTCAGAAAATGCTGAAAATAACCAAGAAAATGGCATAAAGGACTTCCAGGGAATTACAGAAACTGTTGATCCGGATTATGTTTCTGTTTTACCAGAAAAATTGCAAAGCAAAGTGTGTTTAAGTGAACAACAACAAGATGCCAAGGACAACGCTGTCCAAAAGATCAAGAATATTGTACGAAAACAATTCACTATGGAAATGCATTTAAAAGAACAAGAAATAGAGACTATAGATCAGAGAATTCGACAAACTAAAACTTCTCTTGATAGACTAAGAGCATGTATCCTCGCAAGGTACTATGGAATGTCACCAGATTTTCAAGAAGAAAGTTTGATCAGATCTTTTGCTGGTAAAAGCAGTTGGAACAAACCCAGGCGGTCAAGAAGAGAATGTGCTAACAATCAGTCCTCGTCTAAGGTTGTGAAGTCTAACAGAAGTAAGCTGTTGAACAGTACAGGGAGTTTTTCTGCAAGAAATCTTGGAAATTCACAGCTGTCACCTTCAATGGACATCAATGCTAACAAACCCCCTTTAGGGAAAAAATCTTCAAGCTTTGAAGACAATAAAAACCCAGTTAGCAGTGCTTTATTTAACTTTGAAAATACAGCCTGTGTAAACTTAGAAATGACCAATGGTGAAGCTGAAAGAACTTCAGTGGTAGCTAAAGTGAGTGCACTGGCGACATCTGGGAACTCCAACCTGTCAGCCAGTATGACAAAGGGCAGTCAGCAGCAATCAATCGTAACTTCAGACATTTCAATAACTCATTCAAGTGTTGCAAGCACAAGTAGTTTAGGAAGTCATTCAAGTAGGTATTTAGATTTAAAAGGAATCCAGTTGAATGCAAGTGGAACCCATTTAAGTGCAAGTAGAACCCATTTAAGTGCAAGTGGAACCCAATCGAATGCAAGTGGAACCCTGTCAAGTACTTCCTTGCAAAGATCTAATTTGGTAGATACTCAAGCTAAGAAGGTCATGAAAAGCCACTTAGCTGTAACAAGTTCTGAAGAAACCTCTAAGAATTCGCAAGGAAGCCAATTAAATGGCTCATCAATTTTGAAAGTAACCCATATGAATGCTACAAAAGATGCTGTATCCCAAAGTAATGCGTTTGGTTCTGGTGCAAGATTTTATGTCAAGAAAAGAGTCATTATTGGAAACACGTCGAAGTACATTCCTCCTGAAAAGCGTGAAGAGAATGACAAATCTACCCATAAATGGATGGTATATGTTCGTGGACCCCCAGAGGACCCCCATATTGATGTTTACATTCAGAAGGTATGGTTCTTCCTGCACCCCAGTTATCGCCCTAATGACATAATTGAGGTCAATAAGCCCCCTTTCCACCTGACGAGGCGAGGCTGGGGTGAGTTCCCAATCAGGGTCCAACTACACTTTGTGGGTACGAGGAACAAGAGGGTTGATATTATCCATGAGTTGAAGCTCGACAAGACCTATACAGGTTTACAGACCCTTGGTGCTGAGACAGTAGTGGATCTGGAGATTGACAAAAAGACATTTGAAGATCTTGGAATCCCTGTGTCTTGGGAAATCCCACAAGACACTAGTTCAGCTAGTGATACGACATCTAAAACTGGATATAATAGCATTAAAAATCCAGGAGTTGTGAAGCTTAAAAGAGAACTTTCTTCCTAGTGCAACAAGTTCCGAAACTGGACAACTTCTAGGCGCCTCATCAAGTGAAGAGGTCAAGGCTGGATACCCCTATGTCTTCTGTTGCATCTACGCCATGTGGGAGCCGAATCAGTTCAAGATGCGCAAGTCCAGTCCTAAGAAACTACCTCAGAAATCCTTGAAATGGAACAGAGGATTACTTGCATAGCTTTGCTGAGAAAATTCCTCTCATTTCATCAAAGAAAACGTTGTAAGCACCCATTCAGTGCACGGACGGCAGAAGAGTTCTTGTCGTGGAATGTCGGCAAAAGACGAGCAGCCGAGTGGCAACGAGCCGCAAAAATTCGTGCGCAGTTGAAAAAATGCGCGGAAAATACGGACATACGACGAAGAGGCGTGATGATTTGGTGCAGACGGTTTGGGTACACTCCTCAAGAGAATCTCAGTGACTGACGAAAAGGTTGAGTACTGCAAGATCTGCGGTAAGATAATTGAGCAAGGTCACAAAAGAGAACTTAGACACAGGAATAGTTTTTCTTGCACTGGTGAAAAATGTTCGAAAGTAGCCCAAACTGGAGCTGTCGTCGTTGACTCTAGTTGAAGATATTTTAAAAGAAGTTGAAGACAAAGAAAGATCTCTTTAATGAAACCATCAATCCAGAAAGTAGAGTGAAGAAGATGTTGACATTGATGTGGATTAGTTCTTTCGACACTAAGAAACCTAGTGTGTCGATCCCGAATTCCTTAGGAACTATAAGCATCCCTCTACACCACAGCAACAATGGATCAAAGACATCTGTAATGATATTGGTATTAGTCTTAGACCAGTAACCATACAAAATGTCGAGGATCAATGCAGTTGAGAGCATGTTGCTAAAACTGGCCATGAAATTTGCTGAAACTTTATTACGCAAGGCATCGTCATTAAGTAAAAAGGATGACGCTTCTCTCGATCCAAATCTCATTATCCCATTTCATATTTATCAAGCAATTGGCTCTCTTTCTTTGTGTGACTTTATGGGGAATGCTTTTTTTGGCCACGCCTCAGAAGATCAGCCTTAGCACTGGCCTAGAAAGACTTTAAACAATTATTTATTTGAGTTTTTTTTGGAATATAATGGAATATAATGTAGGCAACTGAGAAAAAACTCTGAGTCCCAGAGCATCCGACTAGTATACGGAAGGTCGTGGGTTCGATTCACATCTGGGGCTCAGAATTGTTTCTGAGTTCCCTTTAGTTTCAACATTAACTATTGACATATCGTTATTAAGCAATATGAATATTGAAATAAAAAAATTCTTTGATGTAGTGTGAGTGTTCATATAGTGATCACAGGCTAGACACTTACTTGGGGTTGCGCTTATGAAATAGGAGTTTAAAGAAAATGAGCTTTATAGATGGGAGATTTACGGGACAGAGTCGAGTACGCATTTCCCTTTTCTTTTGCGTTTCTCAACTCCTTCGTATTCGTGACTCCATGGCTATGCTACTGGATTGCACTCTATATTGCAAGCATGCATGCTAGGATTATCTTCATCATCAGTCATAGCATCATCAGGCATATTGCATGCATGAGGTTATCTCTGTCAACCAACATGGGTCAGTTTTAGGGCGAACGCAGGATACTTGTGTGTGTGCGCACGCATTCAAACAAAAATCCCATAATTGTGTATGAAAAGAAAAATGTCTTTTCACTGCGGGTACTGTCTTTGCTCCGTTCAGCGGAACAGTGCCATGTTTCGGAGAATAAGATTCTTTGCTTCGAGGTCGTGCGTTAATAGTCAATAAGGGAGTAATACTAAAGAGAATAACAGGCTAAAGAATGCACAATGGATATCGAGATTGCCACCAATACCATCAACAAAAATACTACCAGTATCACCATCATCACTATCATCATCACCATCATCATCTTCATTATCATCACCATCATTATCACCACAACCATGATCATCATCATCACCATCACCATCATCATCATCATTACCATCAATAAGACTCGAGGGAAAGAAACGTCCTGAAATGGAATGTAACAGTGAATAGAATGTTTTCGCGAGATCGCATTTCAGACCACATTATTGCTTTGAGAATGTCAAACCATGTAAATATCTCTTTTCTAGTAAAGTGGTAAGAAAGAAACTATTAGGGCCGAGCAAAGTCAAAAGAATGGTCCAAAATAGGCATTTATTCATGGACAAAATCCAGGATTTCGCTTCCAGAGGTGGTGGATACTGGTATCAACACCCCTCCCTTTAAGTCAGGTCCCACAAGATGACAATTATTTTGACCTGGAATATCATCTACTGGGGATAAAAATATCCTCGTGGCCGGAATCTTCATGTCATATATACCATCTCTTCGAACTGCATGGGGTCAGTATACCTTGACCGATTGACTTCCAGTTAGCAACAAAACCATTTTTTTAATACTTCCTTCATAAAACCGCTTTACTTTTTTATTATTCATCCTCAATTCACAACCGACAAAGCTCTCTTTAGAAATCATTCAATGTTTTTAACATCCTCAAACATGGGGTCCAGGAAAATCTGACGGTTTTCAAAGTCATGATAATTAAGATTAAAAATATTGTTTCTTAAATAGGCTTCTCAGAGTCTTTGATTCCACCGATTTCCTTTCTTGTTTTGGAGCTTTTCTCGCGTCTATTTTTTTTTTACAGAAGTTCTTATGATCAAAGAACTAGACGTTAATTAACTTCTGCTTTGATAAGTCTACACTTAGTAGCTGTTCTCGGGACTTCAAAAAACCGACTTAAGAGAAGAATACTTGAGGCACAGAACAGGAAGATGAATAAGAAAGAATAAATATCTGATATATTAGAAGAAAAGGACGAAAATGTATGGTTTAAAACAAGAATATGAATATGATTCTCTTGTTTAAAATGACTTTGAAAAATGGGAAACGAAAGGATGGATGGATGGATGGATGGATGGATGGAAGGGTGCATGGATGTATGCATTGATGCGTTGAGTAATGAATGAACGAATAAACGAACGAAATATACTTAGTAATTAATACTTTTTCTATACAAAACACCCTTCTATACCTCATCATCTCATTAATACAAAAACCAAACAAGCACGACCTGGAATTGATCTACAGATAAGACGAAAACCGGTTAGCAGTACAATAGCTACATCACACTGATTACATCATTATCTTGTAGTATCTTGTAGTTCGTCATCCTGTTTGAGGAGACGGTTAGACCACTGACAAGCTGTAAAGAATTGATAATGTTATCAGAGATAACCAGCAAATACTGCCATCTTAGGATTCTTAACGTGGGAATCCACAAACACTGACGTAATTGGTATCAATCCAATTTGATCTGATTTTCAAATTATTTTCAAAAGATAACTTTTAAGATACAGTATTTTTCTTTTGCCTTTTCGATAATGCTATTTTTGAAATTCTAGTATTAAAATCGATTCTTTCTTTCTTTCTTTCTTTCTTTTCTTTCTTTCTTCCTTTCTTTCTTTCTTCCCTCATAAGTCATCTTTCTATCTTTTCTCAATTTGAAAACAACCCCTCCTTTTTCCTTTCTTTGTTCTATCATTCTATCATTATCTCTTATTTACTTTCTTCCTTTCCTTCTCAGTCTTCTTTTTCTCCATTAATGATTTTTCTCCACTCGCATTTTTCGAAGACTTCAGTTCTTTTACAATTTAAATCGAATTTTCATCTTAGGTTCGGAGTTCATCTAAACTCTAATTTGATTTCACTAATTAAAACTTACATCAAGTCATGATCGACATTTTTTCCCTCATTCCTTTTGTAATTAAAAAACACGAACCGAAATGTTCCTTGACTTGTTTATTTACAATTAGACATTCTTTTCCTGATTCCATTTATTCGTAATCATAATCACACATCCTAAATAGTTCCTATCAGCCTTTGAAACACAAAAAGACTTGCTCTTCCTTCAATCGTCCGGAAACAACTTTGTAGTGATAGGTATCTTACATGACATTTTCGTGTAGCCATCCTGGCCGAGGTTGTTGTCGTAACGGCGGATTTGCCTTAAGCAATTTGAAGTGTTTTTAGATAAAAATCGACCTGATTTGACACTGTTATTTTTTCCATCAGGAAAACAATCGTAACAAGGCATTAAGGTTTGTAGCTTCGTACGGAAATTGCTATTGA
The DNA here is from genome assembly GCA_011057435.1 of Actinia equina. Taxonomy (NCBI): domain Eukaryota; kingdom Metazoa; phylum Cnidaria; class Anthozoa; order Actiniaria; family Actiniidae; genus Actinia; species Actinia equina. The sequence continues at coordinate 116,719 of WHPX01000463.1, read as the reverse complement.
TTGCATTAGTCTTGAGAGAGCTTAAATCTCGGTATGTCGCGCGGCTTTGACACCAACCATGTCGGGTTCTTTCAAATTTACTTAGCAAGAAAATAACTTCTGACGCCCCGAACGAAGCGTAATGAATTTGTTTTAACGGAATAAGAAATTCCCTCGGTGGCTTTGAAGTTAATAATTTGAACCTAAAATTGATTTTTTCGCTTTTTTAATTAGTCAAATTTTGACTTCTCGTTGCTATCTTTCACTTAAATTTAATTATACGACTATCCTTTCCTTTCCTTTCAGTTTTTTTTAAAGATGTTAAATGAATTTCTTATATTTCATCTTTCTAATTCATTCATTCTTTCTTAAATCTATTTTTCACATCTATTAAATTATTTTCCTTTTTTGAAAATGTTTTCCTACCTTTTTACTTTCTTTTCTTGTCATTTCTAATTATCCCAGCCATTTTTCTCCCTAGACCATTTCGTTATTCTCTTTTCTATTATCGTTTTAATCTTAACTAGCATCGACCATATATATTTTATACACCATTTTTTACCCTTATTTTTAGTTCTACTTTTTAACTCGGTCATAAATGATTTTTATATTCCTTCTTACTTCAAATCAAGCAAAATCCTTCATTTTTCGTAATTCTAGCTCTATTTTTCGAAATCGTATTTACTTATTCACTTTCTGCAGTTCTCTTGTTCTATTTCTTTAGCGAATTAATCCCTAAACACTTTAACAACATTAAGATATATCTATAAATCTCTACATCAAAGAATTGAAAATAGTTTTAGACATCAAGACTGGAAGGTTAAACCAGAGCATAGGATCAGCAGTCAGGAAATCTTTGCTGTCTCCAGCTACTATCTTTATTAATTCAATAAGAAATAACAAAAAAAAAAATAGATCCTTCAAACCAAGATAAGAGAAACCATAGTGAAACTAAACTATGGATTATTTTTTTAAATTTTTTGATGAATTTGATGGAACGTGTGAGAACTAAAGCTTGTGATCGACTTGAGAGCTGTTAGTAATTCCTCTCATTATGTGGCATAAAATACCCAGCTTAATCACTTACAAATTGGATACACGAATGAGCACGCGCTGCTTCATACAACCATACTTTTACTAGCTGACACTAGCAAATGACAAATTAATGTTAGCAACCCCCAAAAAGGAAGATAAAACGCTACTTTATCAATTTTAAAATAATGAAAAACGAGAAAGGTAAATCTATATTTTTAATTATTTATAACTAACGATATTTTTTGCCAAATCTAACTACTACTGAGATTTCGAGAATTCTACCTAGGATTGAAAAAGCAAGACCCAAACGTTTTTTTTTTTAATTCTTGTGTTGCAATTTTACACGCTTTTGAAACATATTTTTGTTCAAAAATATTCATTTTAATTGAAAATCATGGGAATATGAAGCCAATTTAGTGTACAAAAATATGATAACATCTACAGTTTACTTTTTCGGTTTTTTGTTTTGTTGACGCCCACATTTTAGTCGCGAAATTAAATCAGCCTAGAGTACTTTGATCTCAAGTTTAAAACTGCGAGCTAGTAAAAATCTCTATTCTATCCCTTTAGAATAAATATTTTGTAATCTAAGGAGTTTTTCGTTTACAGAGCAATAAATATTCTGTTCTAATGACTATTCAGGAAGCAGGACTATCATCGTAATTATAATTCTTGACCGCGGGAAGTCTGCTTGTCCTGTGTTTACACAGAAATTAATTCTGTAGTTTTCTTTAGAACAACCTCGAATTTTATTCACTCGCATTTATCGACATTTTTATATCTGTTATCTTGTAAAGACTGCTCAATTTGTTTTTTATTCTCTTTAAGAATTATTAGCAGAATCTTTTATTAATTGATGGTTTGTTCATTTTATATTTAATATATATCTTTATGTAAGCAAAGTATTTATGATTTAGATACATCACTCGTGTAGGATTTAGTCTCGGCAGTTTGTCTCTAACTTAGTAGCGGCTAAGTGTCTTACAAACAACAGAGCGTCCGTCTCAGGCTTATCACATTATCTGAGACCAATTAAAACTTTTTCAAAGACTTGTTTTAGCATTTAAGATGTACAAAACGTAAACATTTCTATTAAGATTGTTTTGAACGCCGAGTCCATCAACTTTGGTTAAGATAAACAGGAATTAAGCTCGCTTTTTCATGACGAATACCGTTCTGGAACATAGGAAAAACACGTCTCAACTTCCATTAATTGACAAAAATTGGAATTATTTTTGTTAAAACTACATCACATCAGAGTCTAATTCCTTTTTTGTTTCATTCTAGAAGCCACTTGACATTTTTTCCTTATTTTTCTTTTTCTCATTATATTTTTCTTGAAAGCCTTCGGCAAATCCTTTTCCAAGTCAGCTAATCTAAATTGGCCCTGAGAGATTCTCTTTGCGAAAATCTCGTCCAAATTCCCCTTTTTTTTTCTATAGAGACGTCACAATATCTTCAATCCTTAAATCTCTGTTCTTTGTGTAACCTTTAGAAAGATCAGAATTAGAATTAAGTTGTTTGTAACTGCGGTAATTAGAATATTCGCTTTTGAAGGCACTTGTTTCGAATCTATGGCTAAGTCAGTGAGATTTTTTTTTTTCGTTTTTCTAAAGCACCTTGCCAATCATGTTCTATCAAATCTTTTCCCCTCGGATTTATTAGCTTAATGCGTGCTTAAAAACACCACCAATAATTATAACAAAATACTTCAATTATTGATCTCAAACACTAACACCTTGAACTCTTAAACTGAATCTTACCCAGGCGAATGTATTGCCAGTAATATTCGACATGATGCTAGATTAATGATTGATTCTCTCTAAGTAATTGAATTAATTGGAAAAGAGTGAAGCAATATTTCTTCATTCTCATTAACAATATTCTTGGATAGTGCCGGACAGTTTTTCTAATTAACTGTTGTCCTTCAGGACTTCCCCAAAAGTACAATATAAATTAATCTCCATGATGTGTTGTTGATGTATACTGTAGAATAGTTTGAGTGACTATGACCTTTCCGGTGCTTTATAGCTATTAAAACACGCCAAGTTGTAAAGCCAGACTCTCTCCCGCTAATAACCCATATTATAACACATCATTTACTTGCTAAATGTTGACTTTATCCTTTTAAATACAAAACAAAACAAAACAAAGTGAAAAAAGCATAGAAAGTGATTGCGAAAACAGCACGAAACCTTGAATCTTTTTATCTTTCAAAACATCACTATTTTTACTTTAAAAAAGACATAACATAAAAAAATTATCGCAAACAAAACAAACTTAGTTTAAAACCAAGTGTTATTACCTACTTTTTATAAGGAAAACTTAAAAATCTATAGTCGCATTTTATTTCTATGAGAGACATTTTAAAGTTTAAAGATTTCATTTTAAAGTTTAAAGATTTCTTAAGGAAAAAAAAAAAGATTTAATATAGCGTATAACAATTAACGCGTATAACGCCTTATAGATCAATTTTACGTTTTTGCTAGTTTTTAATGCACGAAACGGCAAAAAGTAATGGAATATTTTTCTAGTTTACAAAACGATACACTGAATAAACTCATGTTTAGTGCTGACTTGAAATAGTATCTTAAAGACCTAAAAATATGTGATAAAAAATCTGTATTGAGTGTGCCATCAATCTTATGAACAAGCTCTTTGCTAACAAGCTATCGGAAATATCTAATTTTTTAAAAGCTCAGGTCAAGTAAGAAATTAGTTACGTCACTCAGTGTAAACTTCATTTTATAATGCAGCAAACCTAACGCTTAAACCACCGTGAATTTACTTTAGAGGATTTTCCGCCATTTTTAAAAAGCTCTCGCTATGCTGGCATATTTTGAAAAATGTCCGCTCTTATTTTCGTTCTTCTATTCATCCTTTTATTTCTACTTCTTGTTCGACTATCTCTTTCCTCTTTTCACTTATTTACATAGCAATGAAAGAGAAATGGGATATTTCGCTATTGATTGTAGTTGCTTTAATTCCGCGCGCGTGTCCCGCCTCCCTTTTCGCGCGCTTTTCTGAACAACCGTTTTTTACTATGACTTGTAACTATTGCAAGCAAAGTACTAGCCACAGCGAGCGGTTCGTGATTAGTAAGAGTCTTATCTGTGTTCGTACAATAGGCCACAGCAGTCAGGGGGCTATTGTATTGCCCAAATGATAATGCCGTAATAGGCAGGACCACTGCAAGGATTTTGAATCAATGATTTATTTGTAGAGTAATTAATAGATGTGTTTTTGATGTTATCTTTGACAGGTTAAACTACAATACTTTATGCGCTAAAAGTTTTACATTTCGCCACACCTTGAAAGCTTTTTCTTTGCTTTTAGCCTCGGAATTCACATGTTATTCGTCAATAACAACGGGATTCTTCTGAGACGCGCTCTTCTTTGTTTATACTTGTTGAAAAAGAGTCTTTTTCACCGCGGGGGCAAAATCATTTAGAAACAAATTCAGAAATCCAGCGGTGCTTACAGAATTGTTTGACAGTGGAGATAAGAAACCTATTAGCTTAATAAGTCTTATTGATTTTTTGTTTATTCATTGGACCGCCCGCCAGTAGTTGTCCTGATGTACAATGGTAGGACACATGAAAAATACACTACAACACGAAGGCCTCACCCCTCGCTACAAGCCCACACATTGAATAACTTTAAGTGCCTTAAGTCCTCTCTCTTGGATCACGAAAGAGCCTCGTGTCTAGTAAAGTATTTCCAAACTTTCCCTCCTCCAAGTTTCACGATTAAAAGCTTATATTCAAACATATTCCTTTTCTATCCGATTAATCTTACATCTCTTTAGGAGATGTTTGGTTTGTCGTTAATGTAGTTTAGCCGAGAAGTTATTTTAGGTAGATAGTCCACGGATTGTACATGCAGTGCTGAATAAAGCGTTGATAATAAGGCCGGTTCAAATTTCACTTGTAAATACAATAACTACTCCACAAGAATGATAACTAAAAGCCTTATTTTCTGAGGCACACTTCGTTTGTGAGTTGATTGTTTTAGGAGTCATCTTAATCTCTCCACAATTCGCCTAGTGAATAGAAAAAAGCTTGCTGATGACTGAGACACTTGCGTGGTCAGAAGTTCTCATAAAACCTGTTTCTTTAACTTACAAGAACAGCAATTGTTAGTTAGGCACACAATAAATTACTATGAACACATTTCATTTGCTTTTCAGGAATCTATTAGACAAGTTCTTTTTTCTTTCCGTTCCTTTTTCAGTTCGGAATAGAATTAACATCAGGTTATGAACTCAAGTAACACGTTTAACAAGCGTTTATAAAAATATGTAAAGAATTGGACATGTAGAATGTGAAGTTCACTGGAGCTCAGGTTTACTTTGCTAATTTGTAAGACCTTAAATAATGATTTGTAATGATTCATGACCTTTTTTCATTTATTCTTTCGCACTAATCTATACAATATAAAATCTAATCTTAAATACCTTACACTTTTTTGACTTTGAAAATGAACTATTTGGGCCATGTGTCACGAGAGAGCTGGGCCTTTCGGGGTCAGAATTCGCCAAAAAGAAAACTAATTTTTCAGCGATGATAAAAGGGTTTTTGGGAACAACGATACACGTTATACCGAACGCTCAAGTTTAATGTAATCCAGACATTTTTAAAATAACAAAATATATTGTTTTTAAATATCTTTTACTACGTGGAAAAGTGGTTTGTTTTTAGCACGTGTGTAGCCGGTTAGTCAGTGAGTTTTGATGCGGGCTATTTCTTTCTTTCTCGACGCCATAAGCACGAGCTTTCATAAAATATCTTCAAGGAACTTCCGTAAGACCTGTCTCTTTTGATTTTCATTCCAATAATTGGAACTAGGACTTCGACATTTAATATACCAAACTGTCTTTCATATTTTTTCCTAATATCCTTTCAAACTGATTCCTTTTGAATCAATCTTCACGATCAGTATTTTTTCCCAGACCGTTTTCTAAATTACAGCTTTAGTGATGAAGGCTTTTGGATTGATGACTCTAGTCATACTGGAAAGCCTGACCAAACCAAAGCTTTCGACCTGAATTTTTGCTGGTTTTAGCGAAGTATCATCATTATAATAATCTACCTCTGGGTGAATATTAGGTAAAGGTGGACACACCAATTGCAAAAACTGAACTAGGAACTGTAAAATACAAGTGAAATATTAACTTTTTCTCTGCGATTCCAAAGTTCAATTTGAAAAATTAATCAAATGCTGAAATTTTAATGAAAAAGCTATTGTAGTTACTAAGACTGTTTGTGGAAAATCTGATTAACCGCTTTTTCTTCGTGGATTCAGCGATCTTCACCGACAAAGGCAAAGTTGACTCCTTTAACGATACAAATAACACCGCTGTATGAAAACAAAAAAGTAATGGCCTTTAACTAGTAAAATAGATAAAAATAATCGACCTTATTTAAGAATTACTAATCATCGTTTCAATAATAATGAAAAAATGCAGTGGAAAAATCTGAATTCTCACTCTTCTTCTCAGAAATCGTTCAGCGAAGGATGGACAGGTTTTTTAAACAATGTAATCATAGAACTGATTTTATAAGCTTAAATAATAAATGAGTAAACACTATATGAAGTCAGAAGGTAATTATAGAGTCATTTTAGTTTAGCTAGCGGTAATAGTTATAATAATAATAATAATAAAGTTTACTCCACTGTAGTTCGATATTCTAAGAGTTGTGAGTCGCCTTCATGACTGTACATACTTTAGACCTTTGACTGTTTGTCTCTAACTTCCAATTACTTGCTATGAATTATTCAGTTCCCAGGCTTGAATTCAGTTAAGAGTTCTTTCAATTCATGACCAGGCATAAATTGAATAATAGAGGACGGAATTTGCCGAGGAATAATTAGTATGAAGTTATGAGAAAGATTTCAGTCACCTGTTGTAAAATGCCCAGAATTCAAAGCTTCAATCAATTCAATAATATGTAAGCATGCAATGTTTAAAACGGGGGCAAAAGAAAAGAAAGACATTGAAGATATGATAATCAGGAAATAAAAATATGCCATATATTGAATGAAAGTTTCATATTATATTTTAGAGTCGTTTTCAAGGGAATTTTGTCGAAATGAAATATATGCAATACAACGCCCTCATTTGATAAGCGCGATGATGATTGCCTAAAGTCCTGCCTTTCGCAAGGTAGATAACTCTGGATGCAACATTTCTCGTTTTATCGCAGTGAGCAACTACAGAGCTGTTTGCTTTCTAATTTGACAACTCTCTGACAGGGGCTACTCAAATATTGACGGAAAAATCGTTCAGATTTGTGGAAATCCTTATCGGAATCATGCTGCACAAATCAAGGCGAATGAAAAGCATGTTATCAAATTGTACTCGTTATCAAATCTAGATTTGCTTTAGACTGCTTTATTTGATTTTTACAACTTAATTTCTGCGGCCAGGCTGATAAGTCATCTTTAAGCTTACTAATAATGTAGATAATGAAGTCTAGAGCAAACTTAGCATGGCAGTTTTTTAAAGTAAAGATTGGCTGAAATACAGTGTAAATTAAGTAATATATGTAGCTGTGCTTTCACAATTACCTACTAATAAGCTTCAAGGCAAAGGCGGTGCGATTTGTCAGTGGCTTGGAAGAGTACTCATAATTAAATTAAGACATTTAACATACCCACTCGATCGAAGTGTTTTGAGCCATTTTTTATTACCAATGGTGAATCAAAAAATTCTTTTAACGCGTTAAGAATAATGAATCATGCTTCAACGAAGTGGCTTTCCATAGAGAGTGTTTCCTAAATGGATACCCTTGGTAGAAACTCACAAATCTCCATGAATAATATTCTCCTAACAAGACTTGCCTATCTCCACTATCTTATTCAGAAAATCTGTGGTAGATCAAGGTTTTTTATTCCACAACCTTTAAAAAAAACAAAATTCACAAGCTCCAAGATAACAGTCTTATTTTAATTTTGCAAAACCAGCCGTTAATAAGTGAAAAGCGTAGATCGAATTATTTAAGTTTGGGGTTAAAATTAAGTATTCAAATCTGAATATTTTAAAGCCTAGGTTAGTGATTGCGGTCACATCGAAAAATTAACTGGTTCTATAATATACTTTTGCTGCCTATAAATATACATTTTGAAAAAGAAAGATTGAATGCTTTTTTCTTCTCATATTTGACAATTGAGGAACTTCGAAATGGCACCAGACAAAAGTTGTCACTTTTGCTATTAATTCGATAAGTGAAAAAAACTCTGGGCAAATATACCAGTCAACAAAGTTAAAACAATGAATAAAAATATGCGAAACGGTTCCAGCTTGTAATCGAATCCAGCGAAAGTTGAATCTAAAACACAGTTAGCACTGCAAATTGAAATTGTTAAGTCTTGCGAAGCGTTTGATTGTCTGTGGGTAGTTTAAGTTTCCTGTTCTTCGAACTGTGTAAAAACCATTGAGGCTTAGGAAAGGGATTTCTAGTGTAAGAGGCATTTTATTTGTAGTGAACCTGTGAACTTTTCCCGTAGACTTTTATTTAATAGTTCCTCAAATTTAATGGTAGGATTATATATATATATATTTCTTTTTCTCATGCAGGTATTTGAAAGCATTATAGTGTTACATGGACATTAGTAAATGCAGATTACATGAATGAGCAAGCCTCACCTGCCCAAGCAGAGAGATCAAGTTAAATCTCTAATAGCCATGCCCCCTCCTCTAATCCCAAAATTCATATCTAACGATTGTCTTTCATCATATAACCAAACAGAACCCTCCCTTGGAATCAAACTCTCACTGACAAAACTGAAAAACAAGGAATACATTAATTTCATCCCAGCATTTTGTTGTAAACTTCACGAAGATTAGCGATATTGTTATTTGGAGAATGAAAGCATTCCTATAAAATCTTTGCATTTTGTTATTTCTTCGGACCTATCAAATTTATCCAGCCCCGAGGCGAGCTGGCTTGCTAGAACCGGAGAGAGTTCAACTAATTAAGAGAGCATTTGAAATTATATTACTCGTGGTTTCACAATAACCATATAGTGATTATGAATGTAAAAACAAAGGAAAACAGGAATTACCGATGACTGAGCAGATAGGAAATAGAACTGAGGAAAAGGTCTTCTTGGTTAATGAGTAAAGGTCGAACGCCTGGACGTAAAAACCACTGTTTAGTGTTGTTGAACCAAAAAAGCCCCCCTTCATGAACAAGGACTATGGCAAACTTGTTCAAGTGCTCGATTCGTAATCATTTGGTCAACGGTCTATGACAAACGAATTATGATATCCTGAGCTTCAGTAATAGTGCCTCGGAATGAAGGTCACCCTAGGGAACCAAATACAAATTTGGCGTATTGGACAATCCCCCAAACAAAACCCTTACTGATCTCCGTGGTGATACTGTGCTGTGGCCACTGCCTACAATGCGGGCAGCCCTCATAACTGATTCACTGAGCACGGTGAAGCCTACCTTAAAGATCTATGGTATTAGAAGTTCACCAAGTATCTATAGAAGGCACCTGTATACGTAGTCCTAGCCCAGTGGCCCTCTCAGAGCAGTATTTTCTACCTTCATTCATTTTCATCCAACCCTCGTTGTTTTATTATCTTCAATTTCATCGTAAATTCTCTAGGGCCCACTTTGTCGACTAATTTTACAGCACGTGTAGCGAAGAGAGAATGACGATGATATATTATAGAATATAGTGGGACAACTATAGGGAGAGAAAATAGAGTGGCTGACATTTGAATACAACAACAACAAAAAAAAGCCCTGAATAAAACGAAGGAAACTGCGAGATAAAAGAAGTGAAGTGAGGTCATTGGTTAGTCGCTTGGGGGTGATGAAGTTTATTGTAGCCCAACATGTTAAATATCTTAAGGGAGATTGAGTTCTGAGTTTGTGTACGTATTCTCTCATTAAACTAACATATTATTAAAAATCTTCATTTTAGGAACTTCGCATCGTCGAGCTGAAACAGCAGGACAAAACAGCGAGAAGTTAGAAGTTCCGGTGAACTTACAGAGAGACTAAAGTTTTCAATTTTTAAAGCAATCTCGCTTCCTTTCAGAGGGCAACTTATTGTTGTTTTTCCTTAGCTTGGGTCGTGTCTTTTGGATCCCTCATTATTGAAGTATATGTTTGCTAATACCGACCGATTAATTTCCCACAGGAGATTGAATACGGTGCGTGCGGTAATCAACTTTATTATATCAGAAAGTGCAACTAAATAAGCCCGTATACTTTTTTTGTTTTCCGTTTTACACCGTTAATAAACTCATTTTCAAGGAAACAAAACTTTGCTACGACATGAGCAATTACTGAATAAAAAAGAGGTTTTCTTTGTCCTTATTCAAAATGTACAAATACAACATTCTTTTTACTGTTATGTGAACCTTTTTTCTCATTTTTCTTTCGATTTATTGCGGTTGCTAGTTTTCTCTTCGTCTTGTTTTGGAGCACGATTGGTTTTAAAAGTTATCGGCCGTTTGTGTAGTTTTTTTCCACTAATTGTTCTTATAAGGATACATTATTTACAACTCGATGAATAGCCAAGTTTTAATCACCAAGACTAGACTTAATCAATTCATTACTTGGTGAATGCTTGGTCTTTAAGGTCCTATTTACATGTAAATTCAATTCTACTCAAGTTCTTCGAGGTGTTTAGTATGTTATAGGAATACTTAGGCCGACTTTTAGAAAATATAAGATTATAAAAATGATTAAATAAATGAAGAAAATTCTATCCCAGAGTTGGCCACTACTGAACGATATGTTACATAAATTAAAAGAAAACAAAAAGAAAGAAAAAAAGATTGTGATTTTTTAGTTTAGCAAACAGTTGCCTTCATAAAATAATTATAACAATTGCAAACGTTTGCGTACTTTTCACAAAACCATTTTATCTTGGGATTTTTTTTTGAAATCTTATCATTATTTGGTGTTTTGCTTTCCTAGCTTGAGATCTCCATTACCGATCGCCGCGATTACGTTATTCAGAACATAACACTGGACTCCAATTAAAAAAGAATAGTATGAACTTCAAGTAAATACCATACGTTAAACACATACATTGTTATGACACGCGTCTAACACGCGTGGGGCATATAGCAGGTGATCGATGATACTCACAAGCTAGTTTACCTCTACAGTACCAACATGACGACCTCAAAGGCCTTACTTGAATATCCTTTCCGTACGTCCAGGCCTCAACAACATTCCATTCAGAAAATCCAAGTCATCTTATCAATCAATTCATAAATCATCCGAATTCAGCTCTTTCAAAATCCCCCCCCAAAAGGTTTAGCGATTGTAACATGCCTAAACTAACTCATCATGACTATGAAAAAACTCAAATCTGTCCTCTCGAAAGAAATAAAACATGTTATTTGTTTTTAATTAGCGAAAGGCGCAATGGCCTTTATTAAGACTCTCTTGGTCATAATAATTAAGAGATTCTTCTAATGGAAAAGGTTAGAATACTTTTTATTAAGTCAGGGTATATAATCATTTTTGATTGATTTAGGCGCTAACTCTTTTGTGCTGGTCGATGCACCGCAGAGAGCCGACTTGTTTACATCAGATTGTGAGTTTAATTTTCTTAATTTACTTCTCTTAAACAAATGAAAAAGAAATTCTTTAATGTAAGATTTTAACAAATGAAGCAGGTTTTTCCACAGGTATTTTATTTGCGGATTGCAGGGCTCAGTTGGTTAAAGGAAAATTGGATGTATGTGGCGCTACGAAGCTACCAGCTTAGAGGAGTTACGGCCTAATAAAAACGCTTTAGGAGAACTAGAATTTTGATTTTTGAAAAGCAAGCGTGAAATATTACATAAATAAACTTAACATGAAAAACGCCCAAGAGTGGATCATTTGTTCTTGTACTTCAAAGTATTGTAGCTAAACTAACAATTCCCCAAGAGCAAAGGCTATACTTTTGGAGGTTTAAGATACAGTACACGATTCAAAAACAGTGTTTTTGTGCGAGTTTACCCTCCTTAAAATAGCGTATCATTGTATTGCGTCCTTAAGAAAAACCTTTTAACAGAATTTTAAGGTCATTTTCAGAGAGTTGTCAAATCTTAAGTAGTGATTACAACTGTTCCTATATTACACCTATCATGCAACACAGACATCTGAATATATGAGCAGGTCGGTAATGGTAATAGAAGAGGGCCTGTCAAAATTATCAATTGTTCGCCAACGATACGTCGCATTGATCGGACGGCGAAATCTCGACCGCGCGATACGTGGTTAGACATGCGCAGTAGAGGGTTCTTGCAGGTGCTGTGATAGGCTGATCACTCATTATATTCGGAGAGCATTGCGTTCAATGAGGTGTGAAGGGCACGATGAAAAATGTTTGATTTATTACAAAGACTTATTTAGATTTACGTAACCATTGTTCACGAGTTGATCATTGTCAACGACATGCATAGTCGGAGATAAATAGCTGCGCGCTTCATTAAAACCCCATAACCGGGCCCTACCGTCAGAGCGTTGAGGTCAGTTGAAGACTAAAATAATAATAATAAAATAATAAAATAAAATGAATATTACCACGGATATGGAGAATTGGGTGTCTGATAGTCCACCGTCTTCGCTTAGTATCAGCCAAGAAGTTCTTCGTAGCGTTTTATATGGAAAATGGTGCAATGTTTTTGGAGGACAGAAGGAGCTCACATTCAAATCCAATTTCCTAGACAAGACTGAATACCCTTCCGACGAAGGTAAGTCTTCTAAAACTAGTGTTTGTTTATTAATATTCCTTAGAAAATTGTTTATCGCTGTACAGTTTGAGATGATTACAATTTACCCTCTGTAAACGATGTTTTTCGAATGATTCGAACGATTTTGTCAGTGAGGTGAAATCATTTAATTGTCCCACTTAATAACCCAGTAAAGAATGAAGTGACAAAGGAAGGACATGAACTCGGAGCGATTTTATTTCCTCCTAAAGTTAGGAACGTGTTTTGTGGCTTGTATAATATAGTAATTCTCGAAGCATTTTTTACGGAATTTAACTAAAGCGCGGGATTAAAAATTTAAAGCGCTGGCGAGTACGCGTCTCAGTTTGTGTGTTTTTATTTCATGAGGCAATCACTTCTACATTCCAATTCACCTAATGACTAAATTTAGAAACGTTACTTTTCAAATAATTTCTGTCGAGAAGAAGACGATAAATCTCCTGATATGGCAAGTGCAAGTCATACGATAGAACCATTTTCATCTAGAAGACTGATATAATATAAAAACTTTCTACATTAACGTCTGTACGTGTAACCTGGCTGTTTTTATCTTGGGTTACCGATAAATCCTTTGTCTTAAGTGTTATGTGGACGCGTGCTCCCATCTTAGAAAATTAGTAAATATCGTGATTTACTTGCAAAGCATTTCCACCATCAAAATAGACATATTTTTGTGAATTTCTCCCCTAGTTTTTCCCTCAAAGAATAAATTCATATGCTTTATATATTTTTTGTCTTTTTGAACATAAAATGTTTTTGATGCTAAACAAGTCCCTTAGGTTAATATCCGTTTGTCGTCTTTACTTCGAGCGAGCTCATTACCAAAAATATACGAACAAACACTGACCATTTTCAAAAACTTAGTCCAAAATACTTCCTTACTCCAATTGTAATTTCACATAGATAATACGTTTTAAATACCCAATTTTCCTCAAACAGGTGTAAAAGTTCATAAATATGTATAGTTTTAACAAGAAATTACTTGACCGAAATTTGTTTCGGATCCAATGTATTCCTCACTAGTGGAAACTGGTTTCGAAAAAAATATAAGGTCATTGAAACATCTTTAATTATTCTGCTTTTTGTTCCTCGGAAATTAAAAGCAAATGGTCTTGTTGTTTTTTGTTGTTGGTGAATTATAGTTCTTGAGGACACAGGGAAGGAAATTGGACTTAGTCAAGTTTAACAATCATCGTTAAGTGCGTAGCCTGAACAGAATCGGTGTGTATGTTCGTCAAAAATTACCAAAAATGAATCATTTTTACTCATTAATTAAAGTCGCCGGGGTAAAACTGACGGCTTGTTTAGATAATTAAGAAAGAAGTTCGAGGATAAAAAAAACGACCTGCTTTGCTGTTGATGTTTTATGGCATTTGATATAACAACTTAAGCTCGCATCGAGCACACACCCTCCAAATATGACGCTCAATTTTAATGGTGATTCATAAACAACTAAGAAAACTGCTTGGAGGAGTTGGAGGAGTTAAGAGAATTTATATCCAAACCTATATTAGTTTTTTTAATGCTTCCTTAGTTTTTATTTAGCGCTTTTTTGCAATGCATTTAACATAGCTGATGCTTGTAAATTGAACTGATAACGATGTAAAATCCCATTGTGTTCTCATAGAGTGCCAAGTAATAAGAATAAAAATGCATATCCGAGCTGTTATTTATCTATAAACTTCCGTAACCCGTTTCAGATTTATTCCAGCGTTTTCCTATAAACACAATCATCTCTGATCACCCATAAACAGATAAAACCGAGGTTATTTCAATGGTGTCTTGATATAGCACTTTGCGAAATACTAAATGCATGTTACTTATAATGGTATACTCAAGAAAGTACTCCGGTATATTTTAGAGATCTTTCACAAATCCACTCAAAACAATACTACGCGGCAAACTAGAGATTTACTTACTAAGATAACAGTTTTTAGCCAGGTTTTTTAAGCCCTGGCTAATTTAACCAACTGGTTTTTAAAGGGTTTTCCAGTTGTGAATAAAATCCAATGAATTATTGATAAGTAGTTTTTTTTTTGTTCCTACCGTAGTTTCTTGATTTGTCTTTGATTTATTGATATATCAACGAAATCGCCTCGAGGTTTTGAGGTTTTATCGAAGTTGTGAATAAATATGAGATTATTGAGGACCGTTTGTGAGCACTTCTAAGAAAAGAAAACGAATCGAAAAAAGACAGACAAAATTGAATAAAATAATGATAGTTTTGCGGGGAAATGTGAATAGGGTAAAATCCTTCACTATATTTACAAGTGCGTTGTAGTTCCCTAAAGACGTGCCTTACACAAAACATAACTCTTTTTTTTTTCTTTATTGAAAACGCACAGAATCTGAATCGCCTTACTCAGAGAGTCTCGAAAGACTAAGTTCCCCTACGATGCTTCCAGTTTTAAGTAACGAAAACACAAAACCAAAGCAACTTTGCTTAAACAGCGACTCCTATTGCATGGCGTTCGTGTCTCTACCAGAACAAGTCACCATCGCTCCCTCTTCAATCCCGGGCGTTCAGCTCGGTGTATTCAGCACTTGTTGGATCAAAGATGGCACGCAGATGGGACCTTACACAGGCCAAATCGTGAAACTCGAGGAAGTGAATTTTGACGTTGACAACAACTTAATGTGGGAGGTGAGTATTTCAGTTATTCAAAAAAAATTTTTTCACTTCACCATTAATAAGTTTGTCTTTTATTTTGCCTTGCGTTAGCGGGGTCCTAGCGATATTTTAACTTTATCTGCATCTTGCCATGATTTTCATATCAAGCCATTTTGTCATGATCAACATATAGCGAATATTTGGCCAACAACTACAAGGTCTTAATTGAACATAGATAAAACACACAGGAGGCAAGAACCAAGCTGGGAAAACTCTAAACTATATAGTGAATGAAATTTTGAATATTAGATTTCCCGATGATAGAAGTTCAGAAGATATTAGGGGGAATTTTGTTAACTGTTGACATGAACAATATATTCGATCTTTGTTTAATACGACGAGCTTTGATTTCCCGGTGGTCTGCCTTAACTGACATAAACAACTTCAATTACATTTTTGATTATTCAACATTTCTTTCTATATTTTTCTTGAAGAAAAGATAGAAGAATTGATAATAGGGTTTCTAGGGAGGAGATAAACTCGAATAACCTTCAGTTTTGATTAATCTTGTCCATTGTTTGTAGTCAAACTTTGTGCTGTTTCTCGCGATATTGACTGTAGTTTTTCAATCTGTGATGATCGAAGCGCAGCGCGCGCGTCAATGTATAAAAACCATGAGAATAAGTGTTAAAAAACTCCTAAATCAGTACCCAATAATTCATATTCTAAGCACATTCTTGTAATATTGAATTGCTTCAAATGCAGTCCTGAAATCCTTTCATTTGTTGATGAAATTTGAAATGGCTCCTGAACACCTTATTACTGGCAATATTAGCGGTGATTCTGTAACTGTTTTTGCACTGAAAATCAGGGCTCTCCTTTGTTATTCCGCGCTCTGCATCCAATTTATTTTGAAAACATAACAAAATCACAAATTTAGCGGATTTTCTAGACCTATTTGAGGTTATTTGTTGTAGCTCATTGGAAATTTTTCTTTTTTCTTTTGAGTCTATTGGAATTTTTGACTCGTGTTTATTTTATTAGGTGGAATAACAAGCTCTTAATTCTAAATATGCTACGAAACACAGGTTTTTTTAGGATTTATTAGAAACCAAAACAGTCCTTAAGAGGTGAGTAATAATCGTTTCTTTTTGGCGCAGGTCTTAAACGAGGATGGAACGATAAGCCATTTTCTTGACGCAAAAGATGAAAACCCTCGTAACTGGATGGGATTCGTCAACTGCGCTCGCAACGAACAGGAGCAGAATCTAGAGGTCTTCCAGTACGGTGGAAATATATATTACAGAGCAGTCAAAGACGTGCCTCCTGACCAGGAACTCTTAGTCTGGTATGGCGGAACTTATATGCAGTTTTTAGGCATCCCTGGTGTTCCACCAGTCAATGATTACACCAGACGAAGACGAAAGAGCCAAGCCGAACTTTCGCCTTCTATTCCTCGTAAGTACTTTGTTTTAGCGTTTTATTTCAAGCCTTATTTCTTGTGTGTCATCCTTGGAGCACTGTTCTTTAGGATTTATATGAAAGTAATTTTTTTTTTCCACTGGTATGTCAACAGAAGCTCTCATAGCATATACTCGGATGCTCTCCATTTCTCAGAGCACTCCCCCCTCCCCCTCCTCCCTCACATTTCATTGAAGAAGTGTGCGTTTCTCTCTCTCTCTTTTTCTTGTACCATTACAATCTTTCTTTGAAAATATCACAATAGGTTTTTATTTAAATTTTGCGTGATTTAGTGCACAAGACTTTAAGGCTGAATTTAAGGTAGAAAAACTGAAGTAAAAGCAAACAAGTCGTTCCTTGTCTATAATGTATACCGAACAACGACATGCCTCATACAACCCTATCTTGCTGTCGATGTTATCTGACCTTAAAAACTACGTGAAAATCCTTCAACCCAAATGGGATTCCTAAAAAGTCGAGACGGTAAATCGACTTAGAAGTATAAAGGGTGACTTAAAACATGGCGCACAGTCTTAAACAACTTCCTCGTAATTAAGAAACGGAGACTTAAACTTATACACAAGTACTCAAATTATGATTTCCTAAAATCGGCTGAAAAGCTAGAATTACCAAGGATATAAAAAGCGTGGATCAAATCAAGTGGGAAAAACAATCATTTTAATACATTTTCAAAGAAAACTCCTTGAAAATTGTCCAATTATGTCGCGAAGGGCAAAGGAGACAATAGAAAGGGTTATTTAAAGTTCTGGAGAATTGTACAAAAATACTTTAGATCTGAAAGCGTAATTATAAACGTATTTTGTATTCGTTGGTGAATGGATGTTATTTCTTGGTTTATTTTATTCATTGGTCGCGAGATACTATCTATAGTCGCTGGTCCCTTCACGCATAGTTCACTTGTTTAGCTTCCTCACACCGGGCGAAAACCAAACCGTTTTTTATTCGTTCAGAATTTGACGACTTACAAAACGACGGTCATGCGAGCCAAGGCTTTTAAAAATAATTCATTGTATGTTAACATTTTAAAACCACTTAACGAAGCAAGAAAAAAGTAAGAAATACTAAAAAGGAAAAGTTGACAAAAAAGAAAAACAATTACGGAAAGGAGTTAAAGTTTTCCTAAAAATCAAGATCATCTTTTTCTTGCAAGTTTTTTTTTTTTTTCATTTGCGTTTTTTTAGAGAATGAACGCGCGCAAAAGCGGTTCATTTGTATTCAAAATACCATGTTGGATTTTTCGCTTTCAATAGAAAGAAAACATATGGATGTTGGCATTTAATTTAGCTTGGCCTGTCCAAGGAAATCAATTAGCGAAGTAAGAAATGAATTAATCATACTAAAGTATAATGATTTGTAAACTCACGAGATTCAGTATGTTTAACTGAGATCAATTAGTAAGGAGTTTATTTAAAAGCAGAATGGGGGCTTGACAAACATCAAATGTACGAAATATTTAATGTCTTGTTCGCCTTCAAAATAACGAAGAAAATGAAAAACTCAACTATATCGAAGCTTGAAAACTTTGTATATTTCTAAGGGAACACACTTTTAGTTTTTGAACCAAGGGTTTCTCTTTGGAAAACGTTTGGGATTAGTATGAAGTAGTGGGGGTCGATCAGAACGAGCAGCTGAAAATGTTGTTTTATTCTTGCTTTCACCCTTTGTCGAGTGATAAACATCATCGTCTCTTTTTATGAAATACAATATTCACTGGATAGCCAACTACTTATGGCTATGTTAATCGAATGGTATGAGATTGAATAGTATGTTAAAACTTGTATAATTGTTATTGACGAGTATATTTTAAGTGAGGCGCTGTGTTTTGGTAATAAACTCACTAGAATACAACTTAAAAAATAAAAATAAAAAATAAAAAAAATTGTGTAAACGATAATCACATAAAGCACAGATCCAGATTTCATTTTATGAGAGAACTAAATAATCTTAGTTATGTTAAAAATAAAAATATAAACAAATTGAACCTACTAACACTAGTCGAGTTTACTTTTGAA
The DNA here is from genome assembly GCA_011057435.1 of Actinia equina. Classification (NCBI taxonomy): domain Eukaryota; kingdom Metazoa; phylum Cnidaria; class Anthozoa; order Actiniaria; family Actiniidae; genus Actinia; species Actinia equina. The sequence continues at coordinate 97,863 of WHPX01000463.1, read as the reverse complement.
GATATGCGGGTCTTAAATCAAACATTTTCGAAGTGCGTGTACTATCAAACGGGTAAAGCATTTTGTCTCATCTTACTTTGTTGTAATTAAAGAATAGAAAACAAGCCTGCCGAATTACGACTCTAGTTAATTATGATTTATATTTTTCTAGCACCTGTACTTCATTTGATTTTTACTGTGTTTCGGGAGATTAATTAGGAGAGTTCTGAATGTATTCTAGTCAGGCATTCTGGTATCGGCTATCACAATCCGAATTGTCAATGTAAGCGCTCTTCTGCTAATAAGAATCCATTTAGACCCTATAGGTGCGCATCATAATAAATGAATGGCCGAACCTGAATGGTTCTGGTTAAAATAATAAATGCAATTCTTTTCGCATCTATACCAATATTACTTAGGATATGCAAGACCTAATAATGAAGCCAAAATCTTTAAGCGCAAGACAGCTGTTTGGAATGACCGGTCTCTAAGTGATCTGAAAGCCGGTCAGAGGATTTACAAATCGACCTACCGCTCTCGTTCTCTTTCTATAAATATGATTAAGACAGTACTGGGGGTTTAATAAGAGCTTGACAATACTTTATTAAAAATATTGTCTAAATTTTTTAATGATGTATTGATACTAGGACCTGCACCAAAAGATACCCTTGTTAGTAAAGTACACTCAATACACCAGCCAGCCCACGATTCAACTAGAAAAATAACCTTTTTTGACCTCACTATTCAATCCTTATAGTCCTCAAAAGAGTAATTATCAGATAGATCAAAATTACCAATTTCGTAGCTAATCTCCTGCTTAAAAAGTAATATGCTTCTACACTTTATTAATACAAATTAATGTTAAATATTTTTTTTAGAATAGCCTAAAAGGATCAGATTTCTTTTTGAGTTTTTTCTTTTATAAGTCTTTCAAGCACCTGGCCAACGTTCGTAAGGAAAATCAGAACAGGAATGATCGAACAGGCCTGCCCGTTTACTTATTCAGTAATTTCCAATTTAGTTAGAAGATGTTGTAATTAATCGTATACGAGTTAAGACATTTTTTCTTATCGTACGAGAGATTGCGAAAACATTGCATCGGCGTGGTAAATCTTGATCTTTATATGACTATTTCGGTATAGCTATAATCCTTCAAAAGTTGATTATATACAAACGAGTTGTGATTACGTGGTATAGACAAGTATAAAAAAACACTTTCACCGGCCCCCAGTGAAGATGTACAAAAGAAAATGTATAATCCATTTCCTTAAAGATTGAATTTCTCATTGAATCAAGCACCTTCATCAACCAGGTGAACAACTCAAGGTTTAAGTAAACTTTTTAGGTTTTTGTGTACAAAAGAGTTATTTTACTTGAAAAACACTGATAAATCAACCAAGTAAAACACAATTGGTAACACCAACTCTGTTTTTATATACTTATTATTTTAGAATTAAGTGGTAAATGCATTAAAAAGAAGAAAAAAAAAAGACAAAAAGAAAAAAGAATAAAGAAAAAAATTCACTTGCGTCGATTCAGGAAACGCATGATTTTCCGCATTCAAGTTTTAAAATTCTAAAAGAGGTGTTCTTTATTTTGCGAATATTTCATCGTTTTAGTTAGAGACTTGTATATAAAAGGAAATCTCCACTCATGCGTCACGCGCGCTTATAGTTTTAGTTTCGTACTTTGTTAATGACCTATCGGTCTGTTTACCCGCATTTCCGAATATAATGATCTTTTTACAAGTGGAAAGAAAGAAAGCGCAGTGCATAGCACTGTTCAAGACACACGTCTCAATGGGTAAACTAAAATAAGCTGATTGTGTTTTTAATGTGTGCATATAATGTACTCGGGGCGTAAACATTACAAATCGATAGGAAATGCTTACCGTCATGCCACTCATGGCTAAAGCTGTTTTCTTCAAGTTGATTAAAAGAAAATACAAAGGATTTGTTTGACTAAGCTCAACCGACTGAACCACGGTTTATGAATCAACAACAACTCATTCAATTTTATTTCCTTGACAGAACCCGAATCGGTTTGCAAGTTTACTCAAGAAAATAAACCAAGTACAGTTCCTGGAAGACTCAAGTGTACATTGTGTAGAAGAGGATTTAATTCGAGAAGCAACTTACGTTCACATATGCGCATTCATACCCTAGAAAAACCATTTCAGTGCAAGTATTGCAAGAAGTCTTTCTCACAGTCATCGACGTTGAGGAACCATACGAGATTACATACGGGAGAGAAGCCTTATAAATGTACTGTTTGTCATTACGCTTATTCACAACTTGCTGGGCTGCGCGCTCATCAGAAATCTGCTCGACATAGGCCGTCAAAGATTCAACAGGAACGAAAAGCGAGCGATGATTATTCCGATAGAACGACGAGACATTCTCTGGAGATCGATTCTTCACTAATGGAGTGATTGTATTGTATATTTTGAAGGTAGCATTGATGTGAAGCACATACTTAGAAATTGAAATTCAAAAGCAAAATCCTAACCACAATAATCATGGAAATAATATGATTAACAAGAAGAACTTGTTCCATTCACGAATTAAACTTTTAAAAAGGGAAAAAAGAAAGGAAGGAAAAAGAGAGAGAAGGGTAAAAAGATCAGTGAATGAATGGAAAAAAATGAAAACGAAATAAGAAAAAATGTCCTCCATGTAAAACGAACGAACTTGTAAATCAAAAGAAGAAACAGTATTTTGCTTGTTGTAAATACGATTGTAAATATTTTATACTTTTGATAAATAGTATTACCACAACAACTGAAAAATAAAGTGATTGGAATTTTAACGCTTCTGGCTGGTATCTTTTTCTTGAAATTCACCGCCACATTAATATCTTTCTTACTACACAATAAGAGCCTTAAAAAATACATAAACGACGAATGAAATAATATTAATTTAAGGTTTATTTGAAGTATAATTTTCATTGTTGGCTCTCTTGGTAAGATCAGGAGTCATATTTGAAAGACACCAAAGCTTGGTTAAACATAATCTTGGTCTCAATTCTAATTAAGCTTTCTACGTTTGACAGCCCGTGTACTCTACTCTGCGGAGATCGATCTTCGTAGATTTTTAGACCGAGTCATGTAAAGTTTGACTAGGAAACTATTAAAGATCAAAGCTAAGTAAAATTATTAATGGCTCAGTGCCATTCTCCCTGGGTGTCTATCTGTTGAAATTTATAACAAACTCCTTGACAGAGAATCTTCATTTATTCTTTTTGAAGGTTAATCAGGATTTTTCACATTTCACTTAGGGTAAAACCGTAAGCAGGTGTTTTGAGGGCATCCAGCACGTGCTGGATTTAGCTTGGCTGACTATAACCACAATAGATAGTATTTATATCGCTTTTTTCGTATTTGCCTTGCGATATGGTGGGAGAGACATTACTTAGATGATAGACAACTGGCAAGAATCAAGACTAACCGCAGTGCACTCAAAACCATCGTCATTTATGCAACTCAAAAATGCCTTTCGCGATGTTGGATTGGATTTGACTTCAAAGATATCTCACAAACTTGATAACGAGCAAAGAAATACCAATCAATATACGAATCTATGGGCCCCTTTCTTTTTCATCTTATTAAGGGCAGCCCTTGGACGCAGTCAATACTCTCAGAAATAAGGCATTAGATAAGCAACTTTGATGTGATTTCCAAAGTCCATTAATACATTTCATTTGAAATCAATCTGTGAATACAATAGGGCTTTGAAACGGAAGCCAGAAATTACTTATCTGGCAAGAGGGCTTATACTGCAAGGATAAACAACTTTGTAAAAAAACCCTAACAAATCTTTAATAAAGCTGGAACTCCAAAGTTCCTGTTTCAAACGGCAGTGGAATAATAGATTTGCTCGAGGCCAGATGCGTCGGTAGAATTTGTTTAATCGTTTGTAAATTAAACTGAAAAACAGTCAACGAAATTGTTCAAAATTAATTGATAGATGGGAGATATCTCAAGGTTTGGGGCGCTTTTTCGGCGTGTTAGTGTGTAAAAAGCTGTTCGCATCCGCTCTAGTATTAATTACTATTCCTAAAACACTCATTTTAAAAACCGTTTTAAGGATACTATAGACCATACTGCTCGTTATGTCATTCAAAGCTAGTCTAAATGTAGTGATTACTTCTATGGTGACGTGTTAGGAGCAGCTTATACTGATAAATATCCCCAATTCAAGTGTAATTCATTAGTTCGACTCATAAAGAACAACATATACCTCCAGAAAACAAGAACAATGGCTCCTTTCTTCTTCTTGATGATTTATAGACGAGAACTATACTTTAGCAGATTCTTGTTCTTAGTTTTAAAGTTAGTTTCTAACATTGATTCTATATTTTTGAGCAAAACACTGACTCGATAAGACAACAATTGGATTTTGAAGTTTATAAAAAATGAAAAAAAAAAGTTGAGGAATTTGAAGCTTCATTTCTAAACAAACTGATTAAACTTCGTCATCATCTATTCGTTTATTACCAAGTAGAATTTTTAAAAATTTATTCAGTAAGTTTGGTGATTAAAAAAAAACACTCTTATTACTGATACTCTTTTTCTAGCTGTTTATCTCTTATTCGTTCTTGAAATTTTAAAAGTAATTCTTCAGAAGCGTAATTATGAGGAAAAAAAGTATTTTGCGGAATTTTCACTTCAGTATGGAATTCACTTCATCAATTAAATTTGTTTTCAAAGAATCTCGCTAGAACAAGCTTGAGATTCTCTGATATAGGACTTTGACATTCCAAGTTTTAAGGTCGATAAATGAGATAAGAGAACGTAGAGTTTTAACAAGACACTAAGAATGCTTCCTTGTCTGCCCAAGCCAATATAACCTGCCATAGTTTTTTCTTTCATATCATCAAAACTTGTCAATATACGTTTGTCGTTTAGATAACTCCACGAAACCAACTCACTTCCATTAATTCAGAGTTGGATATTAACTCGTATTTCCTTAGATTAACCTAAATTGAACTTTGTTAAATCGGAAGCGTGATAACCTGAGTTTCCTAAAGGAAAAAGCTTTGTTTTTCAGTGAAATTAGATTAATTTTTTTGGCGCGGTTTTTCCGCGCGACTACTTATTCTAGGATAGAAAACACATTTCAACTCTATTTTAGTTTATTTTATTTAGTCTTTTCATTACAAAAAAAAAAACGCTAGACTTTCTTTAAAATTTCAAAGTAAGATAATAAACATTTAGTAAGGTCAAGTTAACGAAGACTTTTATGAGCTATACAGACCGCTAATGGCGCGAAAATGGAAAACTGATTTAAAACCAGTTATATTTAGCGAGTTAAAAACAATTGCAACGAACTTTCTAGTAAATAACCTTTTTGAAATTTGAATAGAAACGGCTAAATAATATGCTATGGATAATAAGAATTAAAAAGTGGTTTAAGAAGCACCTTGGTTCTTTGTATTGACTAAAAAAATTGAACGACATTGATTGACAAAGACATCATGTAGAGAGATAGCACGAAAGACACTTATAGATCTTTCAGGTAGAATATCTGATATTTTGAGCCAGGAAAACACACGAAAAAAAGACAATTAATTATAAATGGAAAAAGCAGTTGATGAACTAAAAAGCCAGAAACACACAGACAAAAAAAAATCAAAAAAATCATTAAATGAAAGTTCAATAAAAAATCATTTGTAGTAAAAATGTATAGCCAGAGGAAGAGCTTAACAAGTTCAACAAATTCTTTTTGTTCCAGTTGATGAAGGTTGGCTTAAAAAGCCGGCTTTTTTAGTTTTTAAATCAAATTAATTGGTTTAGGGCTATACATTAGGCTTAATTTTTTCAGTTAGTTTACTCTGAACGCTCATTTGTTAAAATACTGTTTAAAGAGATTAATTGAAAGGCATGTTTGATGAATTGGAATGGAATTTGTAATAAGTTTTTCTCGTTTTGTTTAATACTATAGTCGCTTAGATTATATATTTTTCAACTCAAGCCTCAGGCCGCTGCAGACGTAATAGTAATACACTTGATAATCGATAGGGAATACTTAAATAGTCGTCATGACAACGTTCAGATCCTTAATTTAAAACTTATGATGAAGCGAAAGCTTTCAAGTTAAGATATTTTGACGTCACATTTGGTGATCATATTTTATCAGAGTCTTCCACCCCCCCCCCCCCCCCCCCTAAGGCGTTCCTCGCTCATTTATTATTACACGCGTGTGCACAGAGAGTATGCGCAGAAATAAAACGCATTTCAAGTAGATTGCGTAACAAAAATTAAACATGCATTTGTGGCACTGGACGGATTTTCAAGATTAACCGGCAACCGGTCCAGGGAATTTTGAACTAAACGCCATCAACCAAGTGAAATAAAAACAAACTATTATATTCGCTAGAAATGTACTTAAGCCTCGCATTCATGTAGTTTCCTTAATTCAAAATGGCCGCCAATCGACCTTAAATAAACTAACACGCCTTATCCGTATTTTAGCAATTTCCTGCAGAAGGTTCTAAATTATTATCAAAAATAAAAAAGCTCCTTTTTTTTCTTCATTTTTGTAATTTTTTCTAAGGTTCAGAATAAGAAAAACTATGCTCTCTAGTCCTGCCTAGATGAACGGATTTCAGTCAAGATGACCGCCATCTTGTTTTGAAAAATGTCGTGTTTTTGGTTGGTTTTTATGTATTTATATTCATATTCTTGTAATTTCAAGCTAAAAGACAGTATTTGTTCTTGTTTATCCTAGCAGAATTCCCTTAACGATATTTATCTCATAAAAGTTTAGCAGTAAGAAAATCCAGTTCTGGGCTGCCTGTGGTGATGCATACAAATACAACCTATTGGTCCTGTCTTTAATAACCCCAGATAAAAACCTCCTTTTTTAAAGTATAATTTTTATTTAAAGAGTAAACAACCATTGGTAATCTGATGCCTAAAATTATTTCTTAAATTTCATTAATCCAGCTATAAAATTTGTGTTGGTTATTCCACACTAATCAGACTTCTTGAAAAGCAGCTCCGACGTATAGACGTTTTTTGATTTATCTAAATATTATTAGTAAAGGCTAGAATAAGAGGCTTAACTTTAATATTTGAAAACTGCTAATTGAGTTTTGGATCAATTGGCACCAACATACTTCGTTTAATCTTTAGATTTTGCTTTTTAGATTATTATCATCGAAAAATGGATTTTCATATGATTAACAAAACACTCGAGCTCTTTCTTCATTTCCTGCTTCAATGAAGGCTACGAGCGAACATTAAAACAGTGAAGTAAACGCTAGTTTTAAGTTTTAGTTAGAGTGTTTTAAATCAGGTCACGTGTTATTCCGTTGGATATTATTTCTTTTTCAATGGTATTAGCATCAAGAAGGTACATTAATATGGGCGTAACAAAAAGTTTGTGTCAACCACCACCACTACCACCGCTGCTACTGCTGCTGCTGCTGCTACTACTACTACTACTACTACTGCTACTGCTGCTGCTGCTGCTGCTACTGCTGCTGCTGCTACTACTGCCACTGCTACTGCTACTGCTGCTGCTGCTGTTGCTGTTGCTGCTGCTGCTGCTGCTCCTGCTGCTGCTGCTGCTACTGCTGCTGCTACTGCTACTGCTACTGCTACTGCTACTGCTGCTGCTACTGCTACTGCTACTGCTACTGCTACTGCTACTGCTACTGCTACTGCTACTGCTGCTGCTATAATATGTTGTAGATAGAAATAATCAAAATAAAGAAAACAAAGCAAAGAAATAAAAATTGAACTCATTGATATATCCAAAAAAGTAGAAGGGAATTTTCATTAACTTTGATTGAATTTGTAGCTATTTTGATAAAGAACTGAAGCAAAAAGGCGTGGAAAATCACACGAATCTCGCAAAATATCTTGCTAAAATATCTCTAAGTTTATGCTAACGGACTTTTTGATCGTTTATCAGGTTCAAAACTTTGTAAAATGGTCGGTTAGAGAAAGAATTCCACCTAAGCGCATTCATTTTTGAGCAAATCTGATTTTACGATGCGCAGTTTATCGCTAAAAAAAGCGCACTGGTTTGTTGGTTTTTGATGTTTTAGACTTGTTAATACTTAATTTCCCAGTAAATAAAATTCAGATTAAGAGATAACGAAACAGTAAGCCGCCACTACGCTGATGTGCTAGAATGCTTGATACGGCGACACAGAGTCAGGGCCGCTAAATCTTAATCATGATTCCTCGTGTCTGACTTAAAAGATGGCCAACGCGATAACGAGATACAAGTGAACTAACGTTCCATCAAATGGCTACCCGCATTAGACAACCAGGCTCTGCTCTATCGCTAAACGGCGCTAGTATGACTAGCAAGGTAGGACAACTTAACTGAAAAGGCGATTATCAGGATTACACGGTTCAAAGAAACAGTCTAATCAAACGGCTTAATTCTAATCCGTACGGATTGATAACACGTACACAGATTTTCTGCGCGCGTTTTTGGAACCCTCATTGCCGGAGTGTTGGTAGTTGATGGTACGTTTCTGTTAAGTGTAGCCTGGAGTGTTTAGATTTATTGATTCTACCGCGCAACTTACTGAGTATATCTTAAATAGAATGAACTGTTATGTGGATTTTTCTTGAGGAAAACAAAAAAAACACAACAACAACAAAAAAAAAACCAGCAGCAAATCCAACGCATAACTTGACAAAATTCCTCAACATTCCGTTTCGTTCTACATTTCTTTCTTTTTTCTTAAAAGACAAAGTCTATCATGGGAACTATCATGAGTGGATAAAGGAATGAGTGCCTTGGAGTCTTGGTCTTTTATTTTATTATTGTGCTTCCTTTACCGCTTCCTCAAATACGCAAGTTTAACTCGATGCACAAACAAATGCTATAAGAAAAAAAACATTTTTGGTTGGTTTTCGTCTCGAGACTGCGAGACACAAGTGTATCCTTATAATCGTATACGAATCACAAGTCTTCGCTTTCTAAACGAATACTTTCTTGGATTTATTTGGTTGTTATAAAAATCAATAAACGGTGAAATGATCTAAGAAAAAAGTATTACTGTAAGGAAAACGTATGGAATGTAGAAAAACACTCTGGCGAAAAATCATCCGAGAAAACAAAATTCGAAATAAAAATTTCCATTGTAGAAAAAAAGGAAAAAAAATGACTAAAAATGAGGAAAAACCGTGAAGATGGCTGGTAACATGCTTAGCGCTCGGACAGACAGACAGACCGACAGACAGGTGTTGCTGTCCTTGCGTCGAGTGTTCGTTTGCAACTGGACAAAATGAAAGGTAAAAGTTGTGCGCACAAGAAAAAAGTTGTGTGCAGTGCGGAATTAGAACTTGATGCTATTTCTGAGCCAATAAACAGCAGATTTTTGTTTTGAAATCTCATGGTTTACTTTTACGTATTTACTTTTCACCTGACACGATTTGTCAGATAATTTTCTCGGCCCCTGCTCAAACTCTAGCTTTCTTTAGTTAAGCGATATTCCATACATAGTTAGTATCATTAGAATTTAATAAAATAGAAGTAGAAAACTCAAGTTATATATTCTATTATCATTGGAGGAGTTGTAGTCGTACGGCGCAGGCGATTTCTTCTTTGACTTCGGGTTTCAGTAAGTCTTTTACCTATGAAACATTAGAAATTAGTTATAACCCAAATGGGGGTAACTGATTAATACCTTTGTGCACAGGAAGCCCAGCCCGGCTTATGCGTTATACACTTTTCAAGTCATTCTCTACTTTCACATCCCCATAAATGCCTTGCGTCTTTGGGGATAACCAATCAAAAAACTGTCTCAAATTGATAGGTTTCTTAATTGAATGTATACTATACCTGCTTTTATCTGTACAGTATTGTCAACATTGTTTGATCAGCCTTCAGCAAAATAAGTGGGTTTTTACCCTCTGGTTACCCCCCAAAGTATTATGGGGATGTGAAAGTCGAGAATTAGATGAAACTTGCTATTACTCCAATATTGTCAAACTACTTATTACTAGAATTTCATTGGTTTTCACTAAAGGTAATCTAAAGGAAAGGCTATCATTTTACTTTGACAAGGCGTTTGCCCAAATCTCCGGAGGCAAGCGTTCATGTAAAAAGCGCACGAAGCTCCACAACAGCCTGTAGTAATCAAAGACAGCGGTATTTATCTAATGAGGAAATGGCTATCGACTTATTCAAAGCGCGTGCGCGTTTGGTCATACCGAAAGGACTAGATATTGAACAGAGAGTGGCTGGGGTTTCTGGGTATAGAGGATAAAAAAGGAAGGGAGAGTCTCTTCCTAGCTTACTTTCCACTCCGAAAAAAAGAACGTGTAAGATTTTTTTTTACCGAGTATTTGATTGATTCTTCATACGCGTACATCAGACTGGTGTCAAACAGAAGTATTGACTCCTCGGATAATGCCACGACACAGTTCCGCAGTCGAGCTATGGTATCTCTGTCTGCTGATGTTATCTGAGATAAATAGAGATTGAAAAAAAGATAAAAGAAAAAAAGAAAAATGAAACAAAAAAAAAAAAGAAAGAAATAGAAAGCAAGGAAAAAGGAGGATTGAAATTGAAAGTGGGAAAAATGGGAAAAAGAAGAAATAAACAAAACAAACGAGAAAAGTGAAACTAGAAAGAAAGGAAAAAGAAAGAAATGAAATGAATGGAACCAAGAGAATATTAATATTATATTAATAATATATCAATTATATTAATAATAATATTACATACTTAATATTCTCTTGGTGGGATAAAGGAAAAAAATGGAAAAAAAAGAAAGAAAAAAAGAACGAATTAATCTCTAGAAACAAAGAAAGGAAGGAAGGAAAGATTGTATTAACCGATTGATAACAATAAAAGCAACAAAAAGACGAGATAAAGGAAACTAAGAACAGAATTATAAATAAATGGAAAAAACTAGAGTGAACAGTTTTAAAACTCCTCATGCAGACTAAGTCACATCCTCTGTTATACCAATTGATATTTTCTCATTTCTACATTACTCTATTTCGTTAACCTATATTTTCTATGTTCGGTAATTAAATTAATGGTAGATTTGAAGACATTAACGCACAAGAAAAAGAGTTTATAAGTAAATATATTTATTGAGCGATCTGGGTTTATTCCCGTGAAAACAAGAGCAACATAAATTACAAAAGGTTCGCTGTTTGAAGTGGGTCGGCGCTGACATCAAACAAGACGTTCCAAGAGCCGATAACGAGATAAAACAGTCGGCAGGTTAGATGAAACGGATATTTGCTGGCTTAGTTCTTACTTCACTGATATATTTAATGCGGTGTTTGCTGTAGGAATCGAACAGGAAGAGAAAGATAGACTTTTATTTTGTGATGCAGAGGCGACAGCATTGCTGCTACCTGACACCACGTATCATTCCCTTGAGTATTACTCCTTCCTTCGCGGGTAACGCCTTAGAAGAACCATTAATATTGATTTAACTCCAAGAAAAAATATTGTTTCAAAGGAACTTAATAACCTATATACTTGGAAACCCTGTGTTGGAAACTCCCATTAGGGAATGGGTCTTTTATAACAGAAAAGGCGAGAGAATGACGTGCGCGTACCAAAAACATCGAAGAGTCGGAAATACGTAGAAATTTAAAATTTTCCCCGCCATAACTCTGAGCATGCGCAAGTACCTTTAACGCATTTTAATCTAAGAACGCACAAGGTTCCTATAGGTGGCTTTACATCTAAATGTTCAATACGAGCTAAGAGTACAGTAATACCTTTTGAGGTGTGTCATCTGTAACCATGGGTTGTTCACCCTGGGTGTCGTTAACCACAGATTGTTCCTGTACCAGAGGACTGATCCATATGTACCCATTATTACCCATGATTACTGTCGCTCCACACTGAAGGTTATGGAAATGGGTTTTACAGCGTTTAACCATTGTAGGAGGTATTTGTACAAGGATACCTTGGCAAAGCTATTGTAGGAAACAAGTGTGAGATCACTGGGGTTCAAACTATGGACCGCTTGCTTAGCACACAACGCACTAACCAAACACGCCACACCTATAAAATAACATTGCATGGTCGCTTGGAGATACAGATTTTATCGAGATCTTGTATTTAGAATATTTTACTCGTTCGCTGTGCTAACTGGTAAGATATCACCTCGAAGATAAAATTCGTATCTCTGTGTGGCCATGTAATATCTTCCATATATGGAATGTGGACTAACCTTGCCATATTTTAGACTTCTGGTATGGAGAGATAAAGAACCATCGGCAAAGATAGACTGCACTTCGGCCTGGATACAGTTAAGGAGTGATGATGATGAAAATTAAAATGTATTATAATTTGTGAATAATTAATGACGAAAACACAATAGCAACCATTGTCCGTGGAGGAGGTTGTGCATCTGATACGAAATCGTACTGATTTGCATGAACTTTAACTCCAATTTTCTTAGCCAAATTCAATTTTATCTTTAAAATTATAGTAGAACATGAATGTATACACCTAGACGTTTCATAAGTAATATACAATATTTGTGTCCGTGTTGTATCAGATATACAACCACTCGCCTTCAGCTTTTGGTTGTATATCTGATACAACATGGCTACTCAATAAAACATTCTGAAACACAACCAGCTAACTGACCAAATGATTGATGACATACTGACTGACTGACCGACCGACCGACCGACCGACCGACCGACCGACCGACCGACCGATGGATTGACAGACTGATGTAAACAAGGAGTGAAAGAAAAACAGGCCGACTAAATGAGGGACAAGCAACCAACGGAAGGACAAACAGACGGACTGAAAGACGGACGGATGGACTGGATGACTGACTGAACTCTTAAAGACGGATTGGATAAATACCCTGACTGACTGACTGACACATGGGCGGCCTGACTGAGTCTAAAAGTGCATAGACCACCTTTCATGTTTTACTTAAAGCAGGAGATAAGAAACGAAAAAGAAACACATACAAGTTACAAAATAATCAACCAGCTGTTGTTTCATAGGATACACTAATAAGGTCTCCCTCTGCAAAGTACTCTCTCATCTTCAGCTCATCTTTCTCTGATCTTCTTCTCTGTAAAGAAACATATCTTTATTTATTTGATGTCATGATAAGGAGAGCCAATGCCTACTCTCTTCTATCCAGAGGTTGATGTTTATGTAAAGCAAACAGCAAATTCACTACCACTACATTTAATGTTCAATGCACACCTAGCACTCAACTCAGCAGTTGTTACTCCCCTATATTTGCTATATGGGTATGTACTGCTGGGGTAGGGTATGTAAAATTAAAATCTGACAGGGTCAGGGTTTTGAGGTCCTGGCTGCACACCCCTACCCAAGTTGGGGTAGTAGTACCCCGCAGGGTTTGTTGGTTCTCTCCTGTGCTTTGAGGGTTTTCCAGGTCCTCCGGTTTTCCTCCCTAATCAAAAATCAACTTCTAAATTCTAATTCAATCTTGGGTTTTCACCTAGTTTGGAGCCTAGCTCTGTTGTGATTGTCCCACACTGTGATACAACAGCTAAAGTTAGTAAAATAGTAAATATACTTACTAGTTCTCCACCTGGCAGATTCACAGATGAAAGGAGAAGAACTGAGTCAAGCCTTGAAAATGTCTCTACTTTCCATCTCTTTTGTCCAACCTGAAGCAACCAAACCCAAACATGTACAATCGGCACAAATATCCTTTTTGGTCATTTATTTTTATTATGATACCTCTGTTATTCTTCCAACCACAACATCTCCAATCTCACCATTGTATCTGCAACAAAGTGATTATCAGATTAGAATAACGATAGGGAGCCTAAAATCCACACATCATTAGTACAAACTTTCCTAATGGGAATATAGGGCTGGTGTATCATGTAGTGCTTTCACCTCCAGCCAATGGTGTCTCAGATTTGATTCCTGGACTTGACACAACATGTGAGTTGTTAGGTCTCTCTCTTGCAGGTTTGAAGGTTTTTCTCCAGACTTGTTTAAGGGTTTGATCTGTGAATTAGCTGTGTCCTGACATAGATCAGAACAGCAGAGGTTGTTTAAGGGTTTGATATGTGAGTTATAGCCATGCCTTGACTTAGATCATCCCAGAGGTTGTTTCAGGGTTTTATATGTGAGTTAGCCATGCCCTGACTTAGATCACCTTAGATCAAAATACTCTACATACATAAGGGTGGAACACCTCTTGTAAAAATCATTTTGTATTGATAGATATGAGGAAAAGCCCAATTTACCTTGTATTAAAAGGCCTCACACAAATCAACTTGTTGACTCTTTCCACCATCCCAGACACTGTCGCTATCAACTTGTCATCTTGGACGAAAGTGCCATGTCCCCTAGAGAAGTGATGAGATCAATATTACAAAGTGAGAGCTAGGAAATAACATTGAAATCTTTATGTCACCCTGAAAGATATCCTCAAAAACTCTAATAAATATCTTAGATATCCGTTTATCCTCTAGCCTGTAAAACCTATATCATAAACCTATTTTTCTTTACAAGAATTCCATCTGTATTTCTTTCGTTACCCAATACAGTAGTTATTATACACGTACTGTACCTCATGTAGCCTGTATCTTCGGTTATCACATCTCCAGGGGAAACAATATGCTTCGGCTCCGAGTCCATCTGCTCGGGAATCTTCCTTCTCTCACCAGGTAACCTTATATCAACAGACATCTTTAAATATTTAAAAAAACGAGTGTTGTTTCAAAGTTCTTTTAGTTCTTCGTCTAAATCTCATGCAGAACATCCACCATCTTGGACGCGTGTCTTCGAATGAATTGGGGACTAAGCACAGGAAACCCAATTTCATATTTTTCATTTTGAAAACATTTGAAAGAAATATAGGAAAGGGCACGTATAAAGATCTAATAAAGCTCTCCTACAACCTTAAGAAGGAAATTTTCTTCTGTCTTTTCTAAAAATTTTAATCCTAAAATGATCATTTTTTATTATTTTTAATTCACTGCGTCAAAACCAGACTTGGGCTCCCTGTGGGTAAAGCTTTGACTACTAAATTCAAAATGGCGGCCGTCTCAAAATTCACTCAAAAAGTTATTCTTTTTAAAAATATTAGTTTCCGTTAAGATTCATGTGTATTTTAAGATTATAGCTGAGTAAATGGATTTCTCGAAGTTCTCGGATCAAAATTTTGATGTTAAAGAATGGGTGAATTCGGCTTTGAAGACGAGAGACGACAAAGCTCCAATCGATGTAAGAGTTGACACGTAGGCATTTGTATTTTGGTATTTTTGTTTTATTTATTTTGTTTAATTCTGTATTACGTAGCAGTGTGTGGTTTATGATGATAAGGAGGCATGATATAATCGTTGTATTTATAGGGTATGAAAAATATAAACCTTTCAGTTGAGGCATTACAAAATGGAAATGCTTTGTGACATGAGTTGAATTAAACTATTTTTAAATATTTTTTAATCGATGAAGTTTGACTTTCTGATTTGTACCAAGGGTAATGCCAAGAATGACAGCAGGTGTATACATGGAACTGTTTTGAAAACTTTTTAGCTTCCTGGTGATGTTAGTCTCTTTCTGACTAATTTTTGATTGATTGGTTATTGGTCATGGTGGTTGATAAATATATGTTCTTTTGCAGGCACATGCATCTACTTTAGTAATGAAGTTACAGCTTTTTATCCAGGTGATGTTCAACATTTGCACTACTTGTTTTGAATTTTTTTTATCAAATAAATGTAGAGTACATAGTATTTTCACTCTGATTGGTTGAGAGCTGTGATTTATCAGAAAACAGAGCACAGTTGCTGGCACATTTAAAATAAAACAGCTCTTTCAGTGCTCTGTTCAGTTGTGCAGCACAAATATTAGAAAACACTGAAGCATGTACATGTAAAAAGCTGTTTTATATTGCTAATATTTCTAATTCTTGCATATTGCTAATTCTTGCAGGAAGTCAACAATGCCTTGGAGGAGACAAGTGTACAGAGTGTAAATAGTATTCCAAGGTATGGAACAACAAATAATCTATTAAAAAACAAAAATATATATACAACTATAAATATAAAACTATAACTTTTTAGTTATACTCACTGTAAATATTGCAACTAGAAATTCAATGTTAGCTATCTGTTTTAAGGGTTATGAGAGAGATAGAGAACTTGCGACATGAAGCATCATTACTGAAGGAACAAATGAATATGGTTAAGGAGGACATCAAGAAGGTAAGCTACATGTATATATCTCTTATGTGTACCCCTGTTTGATAATTAGGAACAGACCTGGCATAGGACTCAAAAGAACCACAGCAGCACTAGGGAGGTAGGGGTGGGTATAAGAAAAACTCTGGAGAGCACTTGCACTAAATGACACTATACTTGATCTGGACCTCATTGCCATATAATCTTTGCAGGTTTGAAATGAAATAACAGCTGATTCCAATCAATGACTTACTCATACATGTACACTAGTCAGACTGCTAAGTATAGCCTTCCCAATGCAACAACATGACCCCCTTGCTATAGAAAAATTGTGATCACCAAACATTTTTCAAAAGTGGTGTATTTAATTTTTATAATAATCGAATACATATTGAATTGGTTGTTGTTTATTGTTCAGGTGGAAGAGAACACAGCACAGTCCATGAAGATGCTGATGGAGCTGGATGCGGTCAAGTCACGGATGCAAGCTGCTTCTCAGGGACTTCAGGTATGTGATCATTAATTTAGTCATTAAAGATATTGCTGAGTTACAGTGATGTCTTGAACCTTGAACTCTTCAAGCAAAATTAGCCAATCAGCAATAATCTAGACTATACATTCCAACCTGCTGACCTGATAAACAAATATTGTCAAACTGTTTATTTTTTTATATATAAACACATAACAAAAATACCTTGGTTTGATCAGCTTCATATGCTTTCATTGCATCCCAGGAAGCAGATAATTGGACAACTTTATCAGCAGATGTGGAAAAGGTCTTTGATTCTGGTGACATTAAGGCAGTAAGTAACAGTATCATAGCAAGTCACTGTCTTAAGTATAACTGTGGAGAACTATGGTACAGCATACCTTACACTGTGATATTTTTGGCAAGGTCAATGCATGAGCCAAGTTGACACACTTAGATGGTTTAAAGGATGTCTTCACATCTGTAGTTTCACATTGCTGTGTTCTGTGCTGTTCCCTAAATTAAATAACTCTTACTTTGTTAAATAAGCCTATGGTAGTCTTCTTGTAATATTTATTCTTTACTATAAATTTAATCACACAGTCTTACTTTTTTTTGCTTTTCCCCCAGATATCAGAGAAGCTTGTTGGCATGCATAAGAGTTTGGTAGGCTATGAAAAACTTGGTAGCATATTCCAGACTTAAAATTCCTGTACTATAATACTGTATATAACCGAATGTCTTAGTTATGTAGAGTACAATCAGAAGGTTGGAGAAAATCTGTGAATAACTAATTGTGTCATGAATTTTTCTGCATATAGACTGTTCTACAAGATGTACCAGATTATGCAGAGAGAAGACGGCGACTAGAAGGATTGAAAAATAAACTGGAAGCCTTGTTGAGTCCAAAAATTGTTGCAGCCTTCAACAATCAATCTCTAGGTATGAAATAAGAAAATAATTAACCTCTTTGGTATGTCTTTGAAATCTCATATCAAACCACATGTTATTGTGACCCTTGATGATAGATTTCCTTTTTTTTTTTTTTAGTTGTATCCATGATCATGTGCCTTCTTACGCATGTGCAACTGTTTGACAAACAAATGATACTATAGTAGGGAAATGCATTAAGAGATGCCCAACAAGGGACAATAAATACCCTTGCTCACCAGCGGATTATATTTATATGCCAAAATAAGACATGGCTGTGTACAGGCTACTATCTTTTGCATATGATTGTAGTGAATGTATGCTCTGAAAAAGTGGTTGATTTTCAAAAATAATAACATACCTTGAACGTATGTATATACATGTAAGATAGCTTGGGCTGCTTCTTTGAGCTGTGCAAATTGAATTGTTCCTACATTTTTGGATTTTGTGTTGCAATTAGCGCGGTTTTGTCACTGGAAGTGTGGTTAAGCACATGTTTCATGTGGATGGCATTTTAAGATATTTATCAAACTATGATAATATCATTCTTGCACCAAGAACCTTGAATATACATGCAACCTCCTTCTTTTCATTTCATTCTTCTTTTCATTTCTTTATGTGCATCAACAGAAGAAACAAAAGAGTATGTGAAAATCTTTTCTGACATTGACAGACTTGACCAGCTACAAAACTATTATGTGAGATGTCACAAGGTGAGCTTGAAATTCATAGACAAAATACAAAGTAAATGACTCCTTTTTTCTCTAAAAGTGATTTGATGTCATGCTTTTTCTCTAAGACAAAGCTACAAAAGACTTGGGTTGAGATCCGTACAGAAGATCCTAACAAGATGATGCTTGATTGGTTGGCTACCTTCTATGATGTCATCTTGTCAACCTGGCACACAGAGGTATGTTGACAATGAACAAGCAAATTTGACCAAATGTTATGCTCATTAAATTCACTTTACCAAACCACTGTTATGGTATACTTGCCTTGCATCTCTGAGATTTCTGGTTTTCTTCCTGGATTTGGCATCACACGTGAACAGAGTTTGTTGGGTCTCTCTTCATTTGATGGTTTAGCCATGCCCTGACTTAGATCAGCCCAGAGGTTGTTTCAGGGTTCAGAAGAATTTTAAAATATTTACTTTGTTTTTGTCTTTATAAAATATGGATGAGTTTAAGGAAATTTTTTGTTTAATTTCCCCCAGGTTAGTTGGTGTAGTCAGGTATTTCCTGAGCCAGGGACAGTTTTATGTGTGTTGTTGATGCAGACCCTAACTCATCTTGACCCATCACTCCCACAATGCATTGCTGAGTACATCAGGGATCAGCAGGATGTATTGCAGAAGTTGATTGATTTGAGACAGGTATGACACTGTTGACAAGGGTTAATAACCTCATAGTTAAATGTCATTGTTTTCATCGTTATGTATACCATCAACAGCATCATCATCATCACCATTGTCAGTCATCATCATCATTATCACCATCATCATTGCATCATCATTAGCATTTCATTAGTCTGCATCAGCACCAACATCATTCATCATGATGCATTATCACCACCATCATCAGTCATTACCACCATAACTAATCATCATCATCATCAACATTATCATCAACGTCATCATCAAGATAATCATCACTATTCTTCCCATTATCACTGCTACCATTAAAATTATCTGCAGTATCATTATCATCATCATTAATCATTGTCATCTTTTGCAGGTTACCATAAGATATGGCCAAGGGTTAGAAAAAGCTTTATTGCAGCAAGAAGGTACGAAGAAATAAATTTCAAAACAAACAAAAACCCTCCAAAATATTTTAAGCCTTCCTATGGTTCTGTACCTAACCTTATATTGCTGTGTTTGACTTCAGGGAAGTGCAGTCCTAATTCCATATCAGTGTTGGTTGATGCAGTGTTTTCTCCGTACATCCAGTACATGTTGGACTACCCAATGATGCAACAGTCATACCTCGTTGGCCAACTGGAAAATATTCCACTGGTATGAACTATAAATGTTCTAAAATCCTTGTTATGTGGCCTATGATTGAGACTCAATTAGGGGTGTGCCTGTGTCTTTTTTCTGAATTTCACAACTGGCCTCACAATTTCAGAACATGTTAGTATCACTTGTTGGAATTTACGTTACCCCTAACAAGGCCTTAATATTGAAACAGTTTGTTGTTTGTTGCTAGTTCATGGCAGTCACATACATGTAGCTGTTGTGCTCAAGTTAGCTTTTACTTAAGATATTTTTAATCCATTTGTGATGCAGAGATCTGATGAATTTCTAGAAATGGCAGGTCGGATGGCAAAGTCAGTTGATAAAATCTTTCGTTTAGTTGATCAGGTTTGTACATGCATTTTTTGGGAATTACTTTACATACATTCTGTGCAATAAAGACATGATATATATACTTCAACGACAACAAAATCATTAGGACCGAGTCCAACTTTCAGAATTTGACAATTAGGGTAATTTTTGATCTGGAAAATCAGGAATCGTGACCTGGAATGGCATTTTGGACTGGACTCGGTTTACTGGATTGTGGATCGAATATGCTTCAAATCTTAATTTCTTTGACTAAAAATATTTTTTTATGAGTCCTGTAGTCATATCCTTTTGTGTTTTAAAGTAAAGTAAGGGATATTAGTAGTCCTAGTTTGTATTTTAAAGTAAATTTGAAAACAGATTGGAAATAAACTTTGAAATAAATGTTGGGTTTCTGTGCTATAGGAACTGTCGTTTCTCACCACAACCCTAGGAAAGAACATTTGTTGACTACTTGTGCAGTAAGGGATATTGTAGTCCTAGTTTGCCCATTACCCCTTCTCTATTTGGCCATTGATTTGGGGGAGGGGAGGGAAAGATCATTTGTTGAGGGTAGTCAAAGTCACCTTCCTCATGGAAAAACCGGATATCAACTTGTAAAGATAAAAAAATGTTTTCTCATTTTTCTAGGCTGTGGAGTACTGTGTAAGACTCACCGATGGCTATGCAGTTTGTGGGCTTTGTTTTGTGTTAGAGGTATGTTTTAAGTGAACCAAAAGTAGAGTTTCATGGTGGCATCCATGTTGTTGGACAAAACAATAGGAAAATGTTTTCTTTGTCAAATCTCTCGCTAAAAAAAGAATGAAAATTTTATAATGTGTAGCTCCAAAAATTATCCATACCCCCCTCACAGAGGAATTGTAATAAATCTTATAAAACATTACCCACAAGTTACACATTTTAAAAAATAGGAATATTTTTTTTCCCCCAGGAATTTTTCAGTGAATACACAGGCCGCCTTGATGAATGTATTTCCAGCTTACGAAAACAATGTTACTTGGATCAGGACCTCACACCAGATATGAAAGAGTTCCATGAAGACTGGACTTTATTCCAGAATGCATTCCGTATTATTCAAATCTGTGGTGAGTACTCCACAGACAGACATATGATTCCTATAAAAAAAATATTAATAATTTAATATTATCGATAATATCGTTTCTTATCCAACCGTCTTGCATTTTTTTATTTCAGTATTTCAATTTCCTTTGCATTCTTTGTATGTTTTTTTATTCAGGTGACCTTCTCCTTCGACTCCGCACTCACGACAGAAACCTCTATGACATCTTAATGATATGTGGTAGAGAGATAGGAGGCAAGGCGAATGATAGCGACGCCTCTAGATTTCCAGCCAGACCCTTCAGGTGGTACAACTACCTCCAGAAAGAAAGACCTAATGATTTTAACACTCTTTTAGAGTTTATACAAAAATACCAGTCAGGTATGTAAACCATAACGTCCTTTTTTCACGAGGGTAGCACTTAATAGCCAGTGGCTAACGCACCTGTGGCCCTCATTACGCGATCGAATTGGAATTTAGGAGTAGATGTTTTTGCGGAGGGAGGAAAACCGGAGAACCCGGGAAACCCTCGAAGCACAGGAAAGAACCAACAAACAACTCTACTCATATACAACACCGAACCTGGCGGGACTCAAACTCTGGTCGCATTGATGAGAGGCGAGCACACTGCTACGCCACCCTTGCTCCCCTAACAAATGCTATTGGTGATTTAGGAGATTTAGGTTTATCAAAGGAACTTACACATTAATGTACTGCACTCTAAAGCCTGTGTTTTTATTTGGAGTCAGAAGCAGTTTATCAGTGAATTTAAAGTGTCTGACAACTGTCCGATATAAGCACATGTACATACTAGGCAAGCAAAAAAAATCTTAAAAATTTACAACGCGCTTTCTATAGCTTATTCCCACTCAGTTTTCTGGTTTTCACTTCGTCATAACCTGCTTTCAACTCCAATTTCGTCGCAAGAGAAATGCAGGCTTAAGAGCAGTGATAGCCAGGATGGTTACAGAAACATTACTCAACTAATAATTGATTATTAGATTTATCATGACAAGGGAATCTTTTACACCATAAGTGATCACTAGCATGTCAGTTTATTTACATCTAGTTAAATTATAGAAGATTACTGGATTAATGATTATTCGAAAATTAAAATTCTTAGAATGGTTGATTTTCGGGTAGAATAGGTGGCGTTCGCAGCTAACGCGTCGTCTTTCACCGCTGTGAGTCCAACGGGTCGGGTCGCTGGTTCGAGCGCTGTGGTCGCCACATGTGAATTGAGTTTGTTTGATGTGTTGTTCTCTCCTATACTACGAGGGTTTTCTCCGGTTTCCTCCCTCCATAAAAATCAACATGTGAGTTGAGCATTGTGTGCTTAAAACATTAAATTTAGTGGTAGTGCGTGTGAGTGAAAAGTGTCCCCAATTAGTGCGAAGGCGCTAGAACGACTAGACACTTGAATAAAAGTTTTTTTGTTTGTTTTTGTTTTCAAGGTACTGCTAAGGATTATGCTGTTTTACCAGTCGTCTTTGAACAAATGCAGTCCCTGAACGAACGAGCTCACAGACTTGCATTTGATGTCGCCTTTTTTCAAATCGAGCAACAGTTGTCCCTTGTTCCAAAACTGGAGGTAAATCAAAGTTCTAAATAAATCGTCTTTGTTTTACGAGGGTAGCACTTAATAGTCATGTGACTTAAAACCTGTAGCCGTTCCATGAGTGAACTGGAATTGTGGAGGGGGGGGGGGGGGGGGGAAATCAAAGAACCTGGAGAAAAAATCTCAAAGAATAGCAGAGAACTGACATTAAGAAACTCTCCTTAATACATACAATGGCGAGGGTTAAAGATTGAATCCCCGACCACTGCACGGCAAGCTAGATATAGAACATAAATTTGCAGAATGTACCTCCCATGATCTGAGCAATTCTAGTATTTTTTTATGAATATGTCTTTATAATTGATACCGAGAATATTTTGTGTTGTTTCTCGATAGACTTGGGCAGCTGTTTCTGCTGAATCAGGATCAGCTCTCAGCAGTGAACTGCCAACATTTAGTTTATCACCTCAAGGATATATTACGCATGTAAGTGGTATTGCTGTAAGACAAACAGACACACACTCTAAGACAAACTGGCAGACGGACACATACACAGAAACACGGACAGACTCACGGAAATACTGGCAGACAGACAGACAATGTCTAAGCGTCACCTGACATGCTTCAATAATCCTTTTTAGATTGGAGATCACTTACTTACCCTACCCCAACAATTAGAACCGTTCATTACACAGGAAAACCCCGCCCTGGAGGCTGCCATGAAGACTGGTAAACTCCCCTTCCCTGATGAACAAGGTATAAAAACAAATGATTAAAAACTATAAAAATACTGAATCTTATAATGATGATGATGATGGTGATGATAATGATGAGTGGTGATGATAATGATGAGTGGTGATGATGATAATGATGATGGTGATGGTGATGCATGATGATAATGATGGTGATGGTGATGATAATGATATATGGTGATGATGATAAGGATGATGACGATCATGATGGTGATGTTTATGATCATGATGATGATGGTAGTGATTATGATGGTGATGGTGATAGTGATGATGATGAAGATGATAATACATGACCCAATTTTATTACGTATCGTACCACCTTAATATAAGCGAAGAGATTAAAAATCGCTCTCGTTTATTTATTTATTTATACCAGAAGAGAACATCGACCCTGCTTCTCATTGGCTGGGCTCCATAGCTCGCGGAACGATTCATACTTACGTCGAGAATATCTTACGAATTCACGAACTCACTCCTTACTCTACGAAACAGTTGCTCGCTGATATAGGTACGAAATAATCTCAAGCTGTTTCTATGATTTAGTACTATTGGGTGTTTGTTACTGCAATCATGTTGATGGACAAAACGAAAAATATTTCTCAACTGAAATAAACCTTGTCTTGCACGATGTGCAGCGTTCCTGTCATTCAACATGGTTGACTTATGACCCTGCTTTACTTTAGTGTTCCAATTCAATTCTCTCGTTGTAAGGCGCTTTTTCTTGGCCTAGTATTTCTAGATGATTTACTAACGTCTGTTTTATTTTGTAGAATATTTTTGTAATGTGTTGGAAGCTCTTGAAGTGGATCCCAGTGACTCACTCAAGCATATCATGATGCTTTTGAAGGCCAGCCCTGAAGAGTAAGTACACGATACATGATAATGATGATAATGATGGTGATGATGATGATGATGATGGTGATGGTGATGATGATGTTAATGATGAAAGTGATGATGAATATGATAGTGATGATGATGGTGATGCATAGTGATGATGGTGATGCATGATGATGATGGTGATGTTGATAATGATGATGGTGCATGATTATGTTGGTGATGATGATGGTAATGATGATGGTAATGATGATGAATATGATAGTGATGCATGGTGATGATGGTGATGCATGATGATGTTGATGATGGTGACAATGATGGTGATTGTGATGATGATGGTGCATGATGATGGTGGTAATGATTATGACGACATTTAAATGTGAAGCTACAGATTCTTGTGTTAACTCAGATTTCCCCCTTCAGATTTCACGAAGTCGTTGTAGAAAACAATATCGATGACAGAATACAGATGGTCATCGCAGGAATCAGAAGAATACACTAACGCACATGCAATCACTGTGTCAATAACGATAAAATTGCATCAGCAACTTCTTAATACTTAGCTCAGCTGAACGCCAGAAATGTATTTTGCGACCGTGATTAAACATGACACAAAAGAACATAAACCAAACATCTAGAAGGGGTGTTGTAGCCCCAGTAACATAAAAACAGAAAATATAAAAACTGATATAGAATACTGGGAAACCAACACACGGTCAAATGCTTCCAGAAAACCAGGAAAACACAGTTCTCCTGTGATATAATAATTTGTGATGAAAAATAAATTAACGATGTTAAGGCCTTAAATCTGATTAAGAGTTTGAATGGACAAAAAAAAAAAAAAAAAAAAGATTGAGAAAAAAAGTTATATCAGCATGAGGTGGGATTTGAAACAAGTCAACCAACAAAAATTTAAAAAAAAAATCGACTCCACTTTGCCATACCCCCGAGACATCCGCAGAGCTGGGGCGTCGTATGGACTTCGGACCTGACGGCGATTAAATCCTTCTGCCCTTGGGTTGTACGAATTACGCAAGAAAATGTTCTAGCCGAAGCATCAGGGGAGAGACCAGCCGGCCCCCAGACCATATCGGCTAATCCCTTGCATCTCTGCCACGCACGAAATCGGTTGAAAAACTAATGTTAAAAAGTCTAGTCTATCCGGTGCATTGTTTTCACGGCTATTGTTATGCTAATGTTTGGAACCTTGGTCCAGTGGAAAAAATGTGGAAATTCAAGATGCTGGGCCCAGCCCGGTTAGGAGGGTTATTACCTGGATGGGTGACCTAAATATTATACCTACACAAGCTTTTCTTTCTTTTTTCTTATAGTTCAACATAATTTTTGTTTCGAACACCGTACTTCACTAGTTGAGTCAAGTACTGATTTTCTCAAGCTTGAGTTTTTAATGAGTTGCAAGTATTTTGATTATATTTATGAGAAAATGGAGTGGCATTTTTAATCTTGGTTTTGATTCTTGCAAAAGAGTGAAATTTTTACGAGTTTTATTTTGTTGATGTAATCTTTGCTTTGAGTTGACCATGGGATGAAACAAAAGCTTTACTTTTAGTCAAAGCGGTATTGAAACTTAAAGCTATACCTTAAACCCCATTCAGAAATATGAAGCCTAGAAGCATTATTTGAGACAATTACAGGAAGCCCTTACACAGTTCTCATTCATAGTTCTCTTTCATTCTCGTTTCCGCCGGCTGGCAATAGCACATACTCTGGAAACGAGGATGAGTGTACCTCAATTTTAGTTTTGTTTCTCTGCATCTTTTATATCCATACTGCATGTAATAGATAACTCATACCTTATTCTGTTGCCAAAACTCTCACCACCAAGGGATCCGCCATTTTGCCGGCTCCGCGCTTCCCGTTATAAAGCTGGCATAGCGAAAAATACGCATTGGGCGTTTAGTATAAAGACACCTCTAATTATGACTTGAATTATCTTTACAACAAAAGAAGGCTTTAAATGCTGCAATTAACTTTTCATTTTCGCGTTTTTTTATTGTACATATATACTTACTTTTTCTCATAACTAATTTTTCTCAGATTTTAAATTATATTTTTTAACTTGGGTCCGCAGTATTTGGCTTACGCTGTCGGAATCCCTGCCATACTTATATGCTAATATTAATTAACTCGTTTTTTTTTGTGTTTTTTTTTTAGTATGGCGAAGTTAATAGAGTGCATTCAGTCTCACTGTTGAATAGTTAAATAAGTTATCTAACTTAGATAACTATTTAGTTAACGTCACCTAAAATAGTAAAAGCACGCCAAATAACGTTCATGCTAATCCGGGGGTTGTTTTACCAGAGAATGAGTGAATAGACATTCATTTGTATCATCGTTTCTCCCCCTGATCTCAGTACCTGTTTACTCGTAGTTTCAAATTTAGGTGACGTCAACTAAAGTAGTAAATAACTTATCTAATTTAGTTGAGGTCACCTATTTTCAACAGTGAGACTAAAAGCACTTGAATTAAATAAAACAATAATACATTAAAGGTCACCCTAGTGACTTTGTAGGAGGGACACAAGGCCAGGCTACCCAACAAATCCGCCATTTTGATTCCACTCTGATTTTTTCCTGGTTCGTTTGACGTTTTTTATCTTCAGAAAATGTCTCTAAAAAACGTAGTAGGAAGTCGTAAGTATTAAAACAGATACATTTGGCATTATTTGTAATCTTGTGGTTTATATTTTCTAATGTTCGTCTTTTTTTTCCAGGCATTTTAAATAAATTGTTGAAACCGCTCCACAATCCAGGCGAATGGAGGGTTAGTTCTAGTATTTCAGTTTCCTTCTTATTTTCCTTCTTTCTTTTGAGTGTTATTGTTTATTCCTTAGCTATCTTTAGCTTTAATACTAGCTGTGTTATTGATCTACAGGCCCTTATTCTCGATGAACTCAGCACTAGGATGATTTCTGCGTGTATAAAGATGCATGATATTATCGATTCTGGCATCACAAGTAAGCTCTCTTTCTTTCTTTTATTTTCATTATTGCTCGCCCTCTCATCATTAGTTAACGAATCATTACTTACTTATGATAGATATGTATATAATAAGCGCATTTGATCATTTTGCCATGGAAGATCGCGCTATAGAAATAATTAAATAATGACAATTATTATTATTATTATTAATACAATATATAACATATAACAGATAGATCGCCACTTTAGACTAAACCCAAATGACATAAAGTCACTTGTTTTCCCATGGGGGAGTCGAGGTACTTGTACGATTCATTATAATAATAAACTTTCTAAATATATTCGATATCTTTTTTAGTCGTAGAAAATCTCCACAAATCAAGAGAACCTCTACCAAAAATCGAAGGAATATATATCCTTACTCCTGAAGAAGAGGTTAGGAAAAGAAATGGCTATTCAACTAGTTAAGAATATTGTAGCAAGAGGTCCATAGTTTGATCCTCAGTGACCTCAAACACTTGTCTTGTTTTAAGGAGCAAGTGTGGTTTGGTTGGTTAGTGTGATGCCTGCTAAGCAAGAGGTCCATAGATTGATCCTCAGTGACCTCAAACACTTGTCTTGTTTTAAGGAGCAAGTGTGGTTTGGTTGGTTAGTGTGCTGCCTGCTAAGCAAGAGGTCCATAGTTTGATCCTCAGTGACCTCACCCACTTGTTTCAAGGAGCAAGTGTGGTTTAGTTGGTTAGTGTGCTGCCTGCTAAGCAAGAGGTCCATAGTTTGATCCTCAGTGACCTCACCCACTTGTTTCAAGGAGCAAGTGTGGTTTAGTTGGTTAGTGTGCTGCCTGCTAAGCAAGAGGTCCATAGTTTGATCCTCAATGACCTCACACACTTGTTTCAAGGAGCAAGTGTGGTTTGGTTGGTTAGTGTGCTGCCTGCTAAGCAAGAGGTCCATAGTTTGATCCTCAGTGACCTCACACACTTGTTAATATACACATTTGATATTACAGTCAATCAAAATTATTGTGGATGATTTCAAAGGCTTCACAGTCAAGTACAAGGCAGCCCATATATTTTTCACAGAAGGTACAGCATTTATGATAACATTCCCATTATCTGAAAGCAAAAGTATCATCACCATATAAAAGCGTCTTGTATGTCTTTACAATTTACAGTTTGTCCTGATCAATTGTTGATGGAATTACAGAAAATAAAGAAGTGTAAGTATCAATAACAAGCAATAACAACAACAGAAGCTGCAACAGCAACAGCTGCAACAATGACACTAGATACAGTAATGTCAACAACAATGAGCAACAGCAGCAGCAAAAAAAAAACAACAACAACAGTAATAAAACCAGCAGCACCAACATCGAACAGCAACAATACATGTAGCAATGACAGCAGCAGTTAAGCAAAAGTAATATTCTAATTCCTTGGTGTGGACGAGCATTAATAGTTATTGCATGCTATAATTTCTTTATTTAGCATTTGCTTGGAGTAGGTGAATGGCTTAATTTTAAAAATCAAACAGTATTTTTGGTCAAGCTGTTCATTACATGTATGCTCTATTATCTTTTGATACTCGTAGATATCAGATCACTGAAAGAAATCAACATTGCATTTCTTCCATATGAAGCACAGGTGAATGATGATGATGATATTGGTGATATTAAATGATGATGATATTAATTTAATGTTGTCGACAGCATGATGGTGGTAATGGTGGTGATAATGATGGTGGTACTGACAATGATAATGATGAGGAATGATGGTGATGATTCAGTCACAAATCGCCCTCGAAGCACTATGTCGCATGCGTCAAATCAAAGTCTATATGTGTGCGTAGAATCAGCCATGGGCACACTTGAGTAATGTCGGATATAGTGAAGGACTCGTCACTGTTTCAAGTAATGAATAATATGGAGTCTAACACCCTCAACAGTTTTAGCACGCTTGATTTTGCAAAGACTTTGCACCATCTAAAAGGCTGACAATGTTCATGAAGAATTCTTTTGGTTTTCTGCTATGAAGCCCGAGTTCACACAGATATGCATCTAGTTTTTCTATATATGCATCGATATATTTCATGTGACAGTTGTTGTTGTTTTCTTCAGGCTTATACTCTTGACAGTGTAATAGCATTTGATAAATTCTATAACCCAAGTATAGAGAATTCAGACAGAATTGAACACATGGAGGTGAGCCTGTCATTCACTCTCTGTCTGTTAATCCCCCTTGCAGTATTACCAACACTGTTGCTAACTTGTGCAAATTCAATGTAATTAAAATTACACTCCATGAGAAGAATGTCAGCTCATCTGAGGGGAAGGGTCATCTTGGGGGGGGGGGGGGGGGGAAGGGGGACGGTTGAAGCCTTTTTTTGCACCCTTACTCTAGATCTGCAAATTGAACTACTGAGAATGTGTTGTAAGGAATCTATACATGTAGACTGGTACATTTGTTGTGTATTTTTAGAAATTGGCTGAACAGCTTGCTACGTTATGTGCATGTCTGGGAGAATACCCATCAATCAGATTCAGGCAGTAAGTAAATGTGGGATTTCTGTAATATCAAATATTCTTCCATCGAAGTAAAAGATTGATTAATGGTTGCACATGTATCATTCTTCTTCCTCACCAGTGACTCCCCTAAGCTTGCCGAGTTTGCTCACATTGTTCAGGATAAACTGGATGCTTATAAAGCTAATGATCCAACAATGGGAGAGGTAAGGATGCCAGTACTGAAACTGTCGTAATGATTCAAGATGAGTTTTAGCCTGTCTAACAGCAGGAAATAAAGTTGAAGAAAAATTCAAAAATTTTAAAGTCTCCCATCACACTAGGTTTTTTTTGACAAAAAAAATTTGAATATTATGCAATCTATTATACAATTTCATATCACTGATCAGTTTTTCTATTCTTCTTTTTTCAGGGCAGTAATCACAAACACCGATCCCAGTTGCTTCTCCTTGACAGGTATAAGAAAAGTCACTTATTCACAAACCATATATTTGTAATTACATTCTCATCCCTACCAAGAGTTTTACGATAGAGTGTTGAGAATGAAATTTAAGACCCCAGAGATGCAAGGCACTGCTATACACTCCCTTGATTCAAGACCTTGATACAATAAATTTTATTGTTGCAGAGCTTTTGATCCAGCATCACCTCTTCTTCACGAGCTGACCTTCCAGGTTCGTAGATGTGATGCTTAATAGAGGTTGTACACCATCACGTGACGGCAGCCATCTTGGATGGCAGGAACAATCATTTTACATGAGAAAGAACTCATTTCCCAAGAGTCAATGGATTTTATTGTTCTGCTATCTAACCACAGGCAGCCCAAGCTGTATTATGGGATGGGCACGATGGGCCTCTATATTTAAATAATGATGACAGGCAATCAGTAAAGTGTTTACCAGCGATAAAAAATACATGTACAATTGAATACTTTTGATCAGGCTTTTTAATTTTCTGTAGAGTACAAACACTACAAACCTGTTATATAAATTGTGTTATTAAAATATTAGTGCTTTTGTGATGTTGCTTTGGTTTTTATTGTTTGATTAGTGCTTATCAGTGCTATTTAGTACTTACTATTGCAAAATGTTGCACCTTTTAGTGTTTCAATACTCTAATAATCCTTTTAATCTTTCAATTTTAGGCGATGGCATATGATCTACTTAGCATAAACAATGATGTTTACAAGTAAGTACATATCTTAAAATCTGCTTAGATAATATTAAAATGCATCATTGATTGTTTATTAACTTATTATAGTATTGATGCCATTTCATAATGCAGGCTAGAAAAGTGATAACTCTTTAGCAACTTATACTAACTTTTTTTTAGATTTGTCACCAAGTCAGGAGATTCCGATTTCAAGGAAGCTTTACTTGATGGTAAGCACGGAAGATTTGTTCTCATTCCTTTTAAAATCTATTATGCTTTGGCTGTTATATAACAGCATGGGGTAACCACAACAGAGCTACAACAGCAGCTTCAAGACTAGGAGAAAGCCCAAAGATCAAATTTGAGTTTAAAAGTTGGTTTTTAAGGAGGGAGGAGAACCAGAGAATCCAGAGAAAATGCTTGAAACACAAGAGAATCAACAAGCAACTCTAATTCACATATAATGGCCCATCTAGGGATGACCATAGCAGTTGAGGGAATGCATTAGCACTGCACACCACCCCTGTGGCTTAGTCCAAATATGAGGGAATCAAGTTGTTTGTGGGCCAATTAAAAACATTTCCTGGCTTGGACCACACAGTAAAGAGACTGTACTGTGGCAGCAATATTATTCATGCCGTCCATTTATCTTTATTTTGTTTGATGTTTTCAGACACAGATGAGATGTGGAACAAGCTTCGACATCTACATATTGCTGATGTATCAAAGTAAGAACACAGTCACATTATTTTGATGTCGTTTTTTTAGCTTTAATTAAAATCGGTCCTGATTTTAAGCACCATGATTGGATGAAGAGGATTTTCTTACTTAAACTGTCATTTGTGAAGCAAAAATCGCATTAACACAAGCGTACTACAAACAAGAGCACCAGGAATGATGCATTAACTAGCCACAGGAAAGGAAAGCTTTCTGAATATGAAGCAGACATTCACAGGGCAGGACAGGGAAGATCCTGTATGATACAATGTATCTATAACCATGTTAGCCATGTCGTACAGTTCGGTGGTTGTAAAGGGAATTACTTTTTGTTTCTTTACAGGAAAATATCTGACGAAATCAAAGAATTTGCTTCAGAAAAAAGAGTGTCTACAAAAGAAAAGGTACAGAAACCTTTGAGCAAGATGAGGAATCATGTTATATCTTACTCTTTTCAATATTCATGCAATACTCAGCAGTTGCTGTAATAATCAAAATAATCAGTTGGTACCTTTATATTCTTGACTTGGGGCAGTAAAAAACCGACATTTATATTCTGTCCATTCTTTTTTCAGCAGAGCACACTCAAAGACCTACAAGTGATGCTCAAGAAAATGCCGCAGTACCAACAGGAACTGAGCAAGGTAATGATGTGAGAATAATAGCTGGAGTTTGGAAGCCATTTGAGATACCTCTTATAAAATCTACATGTACACCTATGTCAAAACATGGTTAGGAAATTCCTGTTGGAAAGATTAAATTATTCAGTGTGTCACAGCGAAAGTAAGGGAACTTGGGAAAATCTGAGACCCTGATGGTAGCTGAACCCAAAGCCTTCTGTATTCTAGTCAGATGCTCTACCATTGAGCTACAGAAGACTCTTGGGTTGATTTATACTGGGTTGCTTAGATTGTATATTCTTATAATTATTCTTTTTTGTTGATCCTTCAGTACAATCTTCACTTTCATCTAGCTGAAGACTGTATGAAGCATTACAAGGAGACAGCTGACAAGTTGTGTGGTGTGGAACAGGTCAGACTCTTGAATAATTGTTATGTTTGTCATAACTTTATTAATAAATAAGTTATTGTCTTTACCATTTATTTAGTCATTATTTAGATCATCATCGTCATTAGGATCATCATTATCATCATCATCAACATCACCACTACAACCACCACCATTGTCATCATCATTGTCATCATCATCACCACCACCATCATCATCTTTGTCATCACCACCACAATCATCATCATCATCATCATCATCACCATCATCATTGTCATCACCACCAAATCATCAGCATCATCATCATAACTACGATCTTTGTTACCAACACCATCATTATCATACATCTTCAAATCTTCTTCTTATTTTCTCATTCATCTATTCACTTTCTAGGATCTGACAACAGGTGTAGACAAACATGGTGAGAAAATCAAAGACCCCATGAGGAACATTGTACCACTTCTTCTGGACAAGACAGTCAGGTACCACAATCTTTCTGCAGCTTGCTCTGACATTGGACTGTTTGACCTACACATTAATATTATCAATGATTAGTTAATGTTTCGATACAATCTATTTTCTAGCATTCATGACAAGATCAGGATCATTCTCCTATACATACTGTTCATGAATGGTAGGTTGTTATTGTCACTGGCTCCATATTCCTGTGTTAGCCAGGTGTCATGGAAGACCTGTTGTGCTGCAATACAAAAGAAATTAATCTAAATGCTGCATTATTCCTGCCCTCCAACATGGTTGCTTTCAAACCTTTCGATTAAAGCTGCTGTTGTTGCTGTTGTTGCTGTTGCTCATGTTGCTAATGTTGTTGTTGTTGCTGTTGTTGTTGCTGTTGTTGTTGCTGTTGTTACTGCTTTCGTTGTTGCTTGTTGTTTCTGCTGTTGCTGTTGCTGCTGTTGTTGCCAGCGCTGTTGCTGCTGTTGTTGTTTCTGCTGTTATTGGTGTTGATGATGTTCCTGTCATTGTTGCTGCTGCTGCTGCCATTGTCGTTAATATTGTCTTTATCATTGTCGTTAATGTGGTTGGTATTAGAAGCTTGAGTCATATATTGGCTTAATTTTTTTTTCTCTTCAGGACTTTCCGAAGAAAATTTGACTAAACTTTGCCAACATGCTCAGATTCCAACAGCAGACAGGTAAATCTAAGTCTAAAAATCTAGCCGTCTTGTGATTGGCCAAATAATGAGAAAGGAATGTAGTTCAAATGCAATCAGCCGTTTTTAGGAAGGGAGCATTTCATGACGGCCGACACTAAGAACGGTTGTGAGGGAGACTAATGCAGTCTTGATCTGAGGGGGTTTGGAGAATCAACGGTAGGTGAGGGAGATAGGGGGGGGGGGAGTACTGAGACTATTTGTTTCCCATCCCTACCCCCCAAGGTGAGCTACAGAGAATAAAAAATAGTTATTAGACATGGTCGAAAAAATCTCTCGGTTTCATCATTACTTTTTCAGAGCCATCATCATGAACATGGCAAATCTTGGAGTCCCTATTTCAAAAGACGTGAGTCAATTTATTCTTCATGTCTATCTTTCCTTTCCCATTCATTTTCATCTTATCCCTTTCATTCCCATATATACTTTCTCTTATACAAACGTTTACCATTCAACATAGCATTTTTGTTGTACACATTTTATTTTAACATCCAGCGTTAAACACAGGCGAATAGATAGTGCCGGATTCTGTTGTGAATCTAACCCTTTTTACATTTATTTTTGGCCCAGGCTGGTAACAAGAGACCCAAACCCAATCGTAAAGAACGAGATGAAACAGTCTATCAGATGTCACGATGGGTGCCTTACGTTAAAGACATCATGGAGGTAGGTATGGGATCAGGGTACGACCCAAGGTGATTATTACATGGTTACTCAAGCCAATATCTTCCACAGGGAACCCATAAAACTGGGAATATGGCAACAAAATGGCGTCTCTTGACAGAAATTAAATTTTATTTTTTTAATCAAATTTAGTCACCCCCCTTCACTATTCCTTGATAAACCTGGCCCTAGGCATATCAGTAGTGCACTAGTCTCTCACCTGTTGGGGTTTGGGCTCAATTAGGTTTCTCCCTTAATTCAAGTGCCCCCCCCCCCCTCCCCCACAGGGTGACCAGTTCATAAGATTATGAAGGACACAGGGTGCTCAAATCAAATTGTATTTTGTTGTTCAGGATGCTGTTGAAGAGAAGCTTAGTGCATCAATGTTTCCTTTCCTGAACCAGAGGAGTGGGGTAGGATTCTCATCTGCTGGTAAGTTGGGTTTATATTATCATCACCATCATCATCATCACCATTATCATCATTATCATCACCATCATTATCATCATCACCATCATCATCATTATCATCACCATCATCATCATCACCATTATCATCACCACCATCATCATCATCACCATCATCATCATTATAAGATTCAGTATTTTTATAGTTTTTAATCACTTGTTTTTTATACCTTGTTCATCAGGGAAGGGGATTGGCAACAGCGTCACTATCCATTATTATCGTCATCACCATCATCATTATTTTAATTATTATTCATGTTTTTTTATCTTATTTTTTCAGCTGCAGGGCAGGCCGTCAGGTAAGTTCATAAAGCATTCAATTTCTCATCCTATTAATAACTGGCTCATTCCTTATTCTTTGATATTATTTCTTCACTAGCGCACGTTTTGGTAATTGGTATAAACACGACAAGGTAAGATATGATGTATAATAAGCCACACCTTGTGTTTTGGTAATTGGTATAAACACGTCAAGGTAAGATATGATGTATAATAAGTCACACCTTGTGTTTTGGTAATTGGTATAAACACGTCAAGGTAAGATAAGATGTCTAATAAGCCACACCTTGTGTTTTGGTAATTGGTATAAACACGTCAAGGTAAGATATGATGTCTGATAAGCCACACCTTGTGTTTTGGTAATTGGTATAAACACGTCAAGGTAAGATATGATGTATAATAAGCCACACCTTGTGTTTTGGTAATTGGTATAAACACGTCAAGGTAAGATATGATGTATAATAAGCCACACCTTGTGTTTTGGTAATTGGTATAAACACGTCAAGGTAAGATATGATGTCTAATAAGCCACACCTTGTGTTTTGGTAATTGGTATAAACACGTCAAGGTAAGATATGATGTCTAATAAGCCACACCTTGTGTTTTGGTAATTGGTATAAACACGTCAAGGTAAGATATGATGTCTAATAAGCCACTCCTTGTTTTTTGGTAATTGGTATAAACACGTCAAGGTAAGATATCATGTCTAATAAGCCACACCTTGTGTTTTGGTAATTGGTATAAACACGTCAAGGTAAGATATGATGTATAATAAGCCACTCCTTGTGTTTTTAATGGTTGAGCTCAGTTTTTGTTTTGTAGGCATCCAGTGAGGCCCGTGATGTGCCACGCCTTATCGTCTTCATCATGGGTGGAGTCTGCTATTCTGAACTAAGAGCAGCTTATGAGGTAATGTATCTCATTCTGACTAACATGGCTAGCTTCACAAATCCAGGGGGTATCTCTGTTCTCATATTTTCGTATCGTTCTGCATTACAGGTTACAGCAGCTAACAAGAATTGGGAGGTCCTCATCGGTAAGATGACTTATATTATCAAGAAAGATCGTCTTTACTTAGACGAAACCTTTAGGGTTGTGTCATTTTCTTGAATGTTATTTTATTTCTTATCGGAAACCGTTGGTATAGATCTAATGCACTTGTTTACCTTAGCCTTAATGTTCTCCCATTTCAGACCTGATGTCATTCCCTAGAGCATCATTTCTTTGTTTACGGCTGTACATAAAAAGACACATGAACCTAGGGAAATATTAGGCTCGAGCTAAATTCTGGAAGGGTTTCTGACACTGACCAAAATTATCGCAGGCTTTAAATTGCACATGCGTACAAATGCTTTCTTTCCTCAGATTCTGAACTCGAATTCTTTTGCTTACTCTATTATCTAGGCTCAGATCAGATTGTTACCCCAAAGCAATTCCTAGAGAAGCTTGGCACTCTTGGAAACTCTTGAGAATTTGACACTTAACAGGTTTGTTACCATAGCAACTCATGAGTTAATTTTTCCCATCATGTTAAGAAAAGGCGGATTAAAGCGGGGAATTTCGGTTTTTTTTCCAGGAATCTGTTTATTAAATAACAAATAACCAGATACTATTCTCGTCAATCAAATCAAGCAGATTTTGATGCCATGCTTTTTCTGTTGTGGGTTTCCTATGGTACAGAAAAGGAGAGGGAACGAGGAGAGGGAACGAGGAGAAGTGCCCCACAGGAATGCCACAATTTATCTAGAAGACAGCAGATAATGTTTCTGCTGTAACTATAAAAACCATATAAAATAACAATGCTATAATTATAAATTTTAGAATTAAACCTAAGGAAATCTTACTAATTGAAGGTGTAATTTTTTTAATAATAATTGAATGTTGCTCTTGCCTTTGTAATGCTCCAGTGAAGGATCATGGTTAATATTCAAACAGATAAGGAGTAAATTAAGATCAAAGTATACACGACGTTAATAAATGTACATATATCACTAGATTTTTGTAACAAAACACTGAATTTAAATAAAAATCAAATCAACACCCTGACAAAAACCAGTAAGAAGAGACCATTTTTGAGTTCAGTTCAAATTACCGCTGTCTTCTTCAATCAGTCAACATTTCTAAACTAAACTAAACATTCTCTTTCATAAAATAAATATCACACAAATTAATGAAAACTATTGTTTTATTTTTTTATGGTAGAAAACGAAATTAAGTGTGAATCGACTAAAATGGTTTTCGACCAAATCGGAGCGCGTTAAAACTCTGTTACTTTGTTGGCCCTTTCCTGGTGTTGCAAGGCACCTGAGCCATGAAGACAATGCAAAAATAGCTGAGAACAATGTCGGTTTGGAGCTAAACAATACCCTGCAATACAATAACCCTAACCCAGAATACAATATATCTTGCAACACCAAGAAAGACCCACTTTGTTTATTGTAATAATTTTTTGATAATTTGAGGGTATGAATGCGATATAACCTAAGATTGCTTTGGAAACCACCCTCTACTACAATTACTGTGAAACTCGATCAAAAACACCTCGATATTGGAGTATCTTGGGGTTATTCTGATATCAAAAACTGCGATTGAATTTTGCGCAAGTAGACAACTTTTAAAAACCTCATAATAATTCATGAAGGAAACACAATAGAAATCATGACCGTGAAGGAGGTTTTATATCTGATATAATTTCGTCTTCATTTGCATAAACTTTAACTTGGATTTTCTCTATCAAACTTGGTTAATTTCGTAAATAATTCGGTACAATATGAGAACTTACATCATGAGTTTTTTAAGTAATGTTTAATAAACGAGCAGGAGTGTTTAATCGGGTATAAAACCACTCGGCTACGCCACTCCTGCTCGTTTATTAAACATTACTTACAATGTTTTTTCTGTGAATGACAAAATAGCTTAGAGTTACCGCTGGCATCGAGTAACAGTGGGCTCACATCCTAGAGCCGTATACCGCTGAACTTTAACGAGTCACCGTGAGCCCACCTAAATTTAAAACTTTCTTTTCTTAATGACATTAAAGATTATTGACTAAACTTAGTATTTTTACAATCATCAGACTATCACGATACCGAAGTATTTAGGGCATCCTCTTAAGAAGTCTTCAATATTCAATGCACAGCGATATCATGCATACCTTGAATGACATGTACACACTGGTACTTGACCTCTATATACTTGAACGTACCAACACATGGATCTCCGTACACTTGATTCTTTGCGTAGAGCGGGCACGAGTTGTGACCGTTACATGCACAGCGCACGAGATTCGCTGCAACAGACGAGTAGCATTTGGTTGTACGTATGCGAGCATGAGGGCAGACGTGACGTCCTTCGGTTCGACCGTAGTTAGCGTAGCGTATTTTGATTTTTTGACCAGGGAGACATTGGAGTACACCGCTTTGGTGTTCACAGAGGCGGAATGTTCCTAGAATAAGATTAAAGAATCAGCTTAATTGAAAGAAGACGCTAGTCGCTATAGAGAATCTTATGCGGGCACTGTGAATAATTCCGGTTGCAGTATGAGATTATTAGCTATGCCGAGGTTGAGAAAAACTGGGTCGAGTTGGCATTGCAGTGGATTGTGGGATAGTTCTAGCAAATAGAAGCCATCTTGGAAATATCTGTCCATGAAAACATTTCCTTTAGCAGGGGACGCTTTCCATTTACCCTGAAAGACCAGAAATTCCGGTAGGAAAAACAAATGAAATGTGTCATATTTCGATTAGAAATTTCCGGAAAATTCGGTTTTTAGAATTCGGCTCTTTTTTGGTTCTTTCGGTAGACGTGTGTACCATTTTTCGAAAGTCAAATTTTCCCGCTCTTTTATTACCATTAGCAAATGGATTTCTAACCGGATGGATTGGTTCAAATGGTAAGCACACAGGATGTTTAGTATGTGTGGTGTACCGGGTTTACGTAGCGGGGAATGAACTGCATGAATTTTTGATACTTACTTATTGGCGTCGGTGGTATTGTTGGTGGTGTTGGTGGTGGTGGTCTTGTAGTCGGTTGAGTCGTCAATGGTTTGCTTGTCGTAGGAAGAGCTTTCGTAAAGAAAGATGAATTCAAAGTAAGGATAGTTCTCGGTAATAGAAGCTTTGCACTATCACGTGATGGAAGCCATGACAGGAGGCAGGAACAATAGTTTTATAGATCTATAATAATAATAATGGTTTTCTACCAACCTGGGTTGCTACCACAGTATCTCAGTCTACACATGGGAGGCTTAGGTAACTCGTAGACAAAGAATCCACCGCAGTTCCTCACCAAAACACTAGTGTGAAAATAACAGCAGTCCTCATTCCAATTAAAACAAACCTTACGCTTCACAATCCCCTCGACCACACTTGGCAGAGCACCGCCCATCCAACCAGGAGCATGGGTACCACATTGAAGAACGTTCGGGCATTTTGTAGACATTTGAGTACCAGCCTGACCAGTGAAGCGATACCATCCTGGTGTAAGTGTCTTGTCACACGTAAATATTCCGTTCGGACCGTGGTTTTCTGATCTGTCAGCCGAATCCAGTTGTTCATAATTTGTGCACTCACCTGCATAGTAGGTAGACTATATTAGACCATGTCTGACTTGTACGTGTTGTCATGTGTGCCCTATCCAAGCCCTCGCAACCAGCTATAGAGCTTGGCTACACAGTCTAAATTCTTTAACTCCTTCAATGAGGAATGAAAGGCATATGTCGAAGCCTTCTCGATATTTCATAAGATAATATATTTTTATATTTATATTTATTCCATGTAGTAATCATTTATAAATCACTACCCACCGCCTTCCGGTTTAGTAGTTGCTACTTCGGTCGTTGTAGGTTCCGTCGTCGTAGGTTCCGTCGTCGTAGGTTCCGTCGTCGTAGGTTCCGTCGTCGTAGGTCTAGCAGTCGTGATTTCTTTACTTGTAGTAGTTTTAGCTGTTTTCGGTGGTTCTGCAGTAGGCAATGCTAAAAAATAACAAAAATAAAAAGCATACAATTTGGCGGGAATTTTCGCGGCGATACGCGCGCCTGTTTATAAACATACCTTCGTCGCTTCCACAGTATTTCAGTCGACAAACGGGTGGCTTCTGTAATCTGTAGACGTAGTACCCTCCACAGTTCTTCACCAACACTTTTGAATCCCAATAACAACAGTCATTCCTCCAGTTAAAGCAAACCTTGCGGTTTACAGTCCCCTCGGCCACACTTGGCAGAGTACCACTCATCCAACCAGGAGCATGAGTACCACAGTGCATTGGTTGTGGGCATTTAGTAGCCATGTGGGTTCCTGCTTGTCCAGTGAATCTGTACCAGCCTTTAGAAAGGCTTTGATCACAAGTATAAACTCCTCTAGGACCGTAGTTTTCTGATCTTTGAGTGGAGTTTAGCTCGTTGTAGTTTGAGCACTCAACTGTTGAAGTAGAATCAAAGATTTAGTTATTTTCTCTTGAAAATACTTGAAAGATCTCAAGGATTTTGCTCCAGTAAGTATCCGTTCTGGTATTTCATCCCGTTTACTTGTTCTCCTCTGGAATTCCGATTCTTATCTGGGCTCATCTTGGATTTGAAATTTCTAGATTCTCCCACAATTGGGTCTCCATGGATTCACAGGATTTTATCCTAAACTCATCCCACTATTAAAATTCCAATTCGATCTGTGAGTTGGCTGTGCCAGCTTAGAAGAGCCCAGAGGTTGTTTTGGGGTTTGATCTGTGAGCTAGCCATGCCCTGACTTTGATTAAACTAGAGGTTGTTTCAGGGTTCTATCTGTAGGTTAGCTATGCCCTGACGTAGATCAGCGCAGAGGTTGTTTTGGGGTTTGATTTGTGAGTTAGCCATGCCCTGACTTTGATCAAGCTAGAGGTTGTTTTAAGGTTCTATCTGTAGGTTAGCCATGCCCTGACTTAGATCAGCCCAGAGGTTGTTTCAGGGTTTAATCTGTGAGTTAGCCATAATCTGACTTAGATCAGCCCAGAGGTTGTTTCAGGGTTCACTCTGTGAGTTAGCCATGCCCTGACTTAGATCAGCCCAGAGGTTGTTTCTGTGTTTAATCTGTGAGTTAGCCATGCTCATGACTTAGATCAGCCCAGAGGTTGTTTCTGGGATTAATCTGTGAGTTAGCCATAATCTGACTTAGATCAGCCCAGAGGTTGTTTCTGGGATTAATCTGTGAGTTAGCCATGCTCATGACTTAGATCAGCCCAGAGGTTGTTTCAGGGTTCACTCTGTGAGTTAGCCATAATCTGACTTAGATCAGCCCAGAGGTTGTTTCCCTATGGTATCGAACAGTAAAATCAACAGTACTTGAGGTTCTGTACATACCTGGTAATGGGTTCGCTGTGGTGGTGGGGGAAACTGTCGTTTTCTCCTCTGTGTTTTTAAAAAGCCAACCAACGATTTGTAAATACAACTGATAAATAGTTTACTATAGAGAACTGCTTGCGTAAAGAGGCTTAAAAATTACCTCTAGAGTGGGAATCTTTCTCTTTTTAACGCAAACTCATTCCCTTGAATATTATTATTTCCTCTAGACTGAGATGTACTTATTTATAATAAATAGTGTGTGGGCAATAAAATAGGGCGACGTGGTTCGACCGCGAGAAAGAACTGAGTTGCTAAAAATACCTTCATAAAATCGATAAACAAAATTGGAGCCAGCTTTCCCAACTCCTCTCACACAACCATCGGACGAAGCGCCATGTTTGTCGTAGGTCTGGTCAGCATTTGGCCCGCTCCAGCACTCGCCATAGAACTGGATCCCAAAATAGCGATAGCCCTTTGCTTGAGCAATACTTGCACAGGAACGGATAGTTTTGTTCAGGTCCTTCCAGTCGATCTTGGGACGTAGGTTAGCGAGAAGAATCGGCAAGGGACGGCTGTTGCCTCCTCGATCAAGGTAGCAGCCAACTTGCTCGTACTCATCGAGAACTGAGACAAGAGCGGCAATGGAAAGAATTTAGGAGAAGAAGTTGATCAAAAATGCGATGCGCATAAGTGGTTGAGAAATGA
Source organism: Actinia equina (assembly GCA_011057435.1). Lineage (NCBI taxonomy): Eukaryota > Metazoa > Cnidaria > Anthozoa > Actiniaria > Actiniidae > Actinia > Actinia equina. The sequence continues at coordinate 55,866 of WHPX01000463.1, read as the reverse complement.
AGAACAATCGATATTATTGGCAGGCGAAGTATGTACGGCTATTCCGGAGATTTCGGCTCCGACACCGCATTTCAAGGACCTACGTATAGACTGATCAGGAAGCTCGGCCGAAGCCCAAGAGAGAGGTAAGTCGTCCCCTAGACCGTAGATGATTAACCCCTTGCTATGGTCAGCAAAACCCAATATGAGTTAGCATCCATGTATATACTTCTTTTCATTTGGAATGTGTTTTGAAAACAAATCGCAACGTACACTTTGTCGTAAACTTATGTACGAAGCAAAATCTTATTTTCTTATCATTTACTAAATAGTTTTTTTGAATTATATCAGAGTACAGCTACCTTTTTTGTAAAATCAAAAACCTTTCTTCGTTAGTCTCCCCCAACGGGTAAGAACGAAACCGAGGAGCTCTGGGTACGAGTATATTTCCACCATTAATTGCGCTTCGGGCATGCGCAGAAAGAATTCCTACCCATTTGAAATTGATTACGCAGTCCATAATGGTTACCTTCATCGTTGCCATTATCAAGAAACATGTCCATTTCCGTGCCTTCGTGCAAAGATTTCTCCGTACTCTCTTGTGTATTCATGTCCGCCTGGTATTCTAAAACATCGGTCATTTCTGCAAAGATCATCAACATATCCACTTGGTAATCAAGCAAAAAATTGCGCAGTGGGACGTATCTAAGTTTTTAAGAGGAGTCGCTCTTTCTTCTACACCATGATAAAGGGTGACGTAACCCAGTACCCCCTGGATATTAGACACTCCGAGGTTGAGGAAAGACTGGGTGTAACAGTCCCACAATGCACTACAATGCAACTCGCCCCAGTCTTTTTCGCAACCTCGTAATGGCTAATAAACGACCCTGTCACTATTAGATTTAGTTGAATTTCAGATTCAGGCTTTGTCACGCTCGTATAGTAACCGTATTCACGGTATGTGTTATTTCTTAAGCGATCTATGATAGACATTTCGCATAGACATTTCACCCCTTGCATGTGACGTCAAAGCAGCTTCATCTGGGAGACAACACGAAAGAATTTCAAATCTCCTGAGAATTGGAACCTATTGTTTTGTCCTCCAGATTGAGCTGCAATCCGGCAACGTGCTACAAGGGGTTTATTGAACCACGTATTACGTCATATATTGAGGTGTAGGATGAAAAGCTTGTCCGATGACTAATCGGTTACCTTTTCCTGATTCCGGTAAACCAATCGTGGTAGTGTCTGGAATATCGTTGATGAATGTTCTTTTAGCTAATAATAAAGAAAATAGATTAATTATCGTTGGTGAGGCCTGTGTTTTTCTACATCTGATAGAAGAATGGTAACGAGCTCATCCCACATGGGATTCGAGTCGCAGAACGATTTCTATTTGCCTTCCTTTCAATTTGAAAAAAAGAATATTTACAGATTGATTTATCCTATAGGGATAAGATTCTTCGTAAGTAAAGTAGGACCTCTGTTGTTCGGCAAGCCTCTGTTTATTGACCACTTGACCATTCCCCTAGAAGAAAGTTCAACTAATGGAGAAATCTTATGGGCATCACTGACTTCCGTTTGACTTACCGGAAGTAGAACTACCACAGTATTTCAGCCGACAATGTGGTGGCTTCTGTAGTCTGTAGACGTAGTATCCCTCCACAGTTCTTCACCAACGCTTTTGAATTCCAATAACAACAGTCTTTCCTCCAATTGAAGCAAACCTTGCGGTTTACAGTTCCCTCGACAACGCTTGGCAGAGTACCACTCATCCAACCAGGAGCATGAGTACCACAGTGCATTGTTTGTGGGCATTTAGTAGCCATGTGGGTCCCTGCTTGTCCAGTGAATCTGTACCAGCCTTTAGAAAGGCTTTGATCACACGTATAAACTCCTCTAGGACCGTAGTTTTCTGATCTTTGAGCGGAGTCTAGCTCTTTGTAGTTTGAGCACCCGTCTGTACATAGGAATCAAAATCAAATTATCATTTTATTTTTTCTATTAGTTTAATTCAGTTTTTTCAAAAATGATTGGAATGCGTGACGCAGCATCTTTGCGTGACAGAAAACAACATTGCGGATCATATTATGCAAGGAAAAAAATCGAAGCTGCAATGGATTTATCCTGATGACGTCATTTTCTGTCTTATGCGGAATGCTCGCCAGATCACACGTTTTCCATAGAATCAGTGATCCTGGCTAACAGCATATGGTGGTCGATATTTGTCACCATTTGGAGCAGAAAATGAGATTCAAAGATTTTATTCGCTGTTTGCAACCCATCAATAACGACAAGAAGAGGACGAGTATAAAGGGGGTAAAAATCTAGCCAAAGAATATACAGTATTTTAATATTATCACCTTGTTTAAATCGGTAAACGTAATTAGCCCAAACTCTCCCAACACCAGCAATACATCGATCTGAACGACCATTCATGCTGTACGTTTGGTCAGCGGTTGGCCCACTCCAACACTCCCCATAGAACTGAATGCCAAAAACCTTGTAACCCTTGGCTTTGGCCAAGAGAGCGCAAGCACGAATGGTTTTGTTCAAGTTGTGCCAGTCGATTTGCGAGCGTAGGCTTGCTAGAAGGACTGGAAGAGGACGGTTGCTACCTCCGTGGTCTTTGAAGCATCCAACTGGCTCATACGATGCGTCGATAGCTGATTGAAAAATGAGAAATACTTATAATTTATACCACGCCATTGCATGCTAGAAAAACAAATAAGCTACATGGTAACTTGAGTTTATATGATTTGTTGTTCTCCTCCTTGTCACGAGGGTTTTTTCAAGGTTCTCTGGTTTTCCTCCCGTAAAAATCGACTTGTGAGTTAAATACTCTCTGTTTTTGTAGGTTAAAGTATTTTGACATTTCAAGGTAGTGTGAAGCTCAACATAGTATCTTAGGAACGCGTAGGCAGAGAAGAGCTCCTATGGGGAAGCATAACAAACTGCAAACTGATACTCACACATGCTGCCATCGTCTGTAGCGATCGTGTTTGGGAAATCTTCAAGTCCTGCAACTATAATCCATGTAAGTTTGGTTTACAGAGGGAAATAATGAAAACAATTAGGCGTAGTAGAATGTTAGATGCTTCAAAACAAACATGTTGGCGGAGTGACATTAACGTTTTGATACCCTTTTGTCAGTAGTCGGCTGTCCATCTTCTACGACCCTACCCCCACCCCCTCATGCACCCCACCCCTCCTCCCAACTTGAATGGGCCTTTAAGTCTTTGCAGGCTGAGTTCTTACGTTTCCTTTCTTCCTTCATATGGTCGACGTTATCTATGAGGTTTTCGGGAAATTCAACGTCGTTGGTCTCTGAAACAAAAAGAAGAAAATATGACGCCTTGATTTATCTCTTACGCCACGTGATCACTAAAATGTGCCAGGCGTCGCGCGCGGTAATCGAAGGAAAATCTAACACATAGAGCTTTGCGCGTAAAAACTTCTCTTGATTGATGATTCGAAGTCCGCCATTGACGTTTGGTTGGTGATAAACGAAGGAGTTATCCAATTGAACTATATTTTAAAAACTTTTATGAGCACAGAAGCTTTGAAATTCCGAAGTTATCTTGGGATGGATTTTTTCTCGCTGACCACGAAATGCGCTCTGATTGGCTAATTCGCTTTCCTCAGATGACCTGGGATAAAAAAGGAGTATGCTTAGTACTAAATGATGTATAGATGTGGTTGCCACTGAGAAGGCTGGTTGGCTTATTTAGACCGATATTAAAAGAACCGAAATATTAGGAGTGTATGAACATCACCACCGTCATCATCACCATCATTGTCATCATCACCATCACTATCATCTTCATCAGCACCAACCGTCATTATCATGCACTAACTCTTCTTACACTTCTAATGATGCAGCAACTCGTTTAACTGCTGGCTGCATGTCTCTTACGACTCATCATGATCATCTTCATTATATCATCACATCATCATCAATCAGCATGGATAAGGCTTAGAGCATCATCGTCAGCTAGCATCATCGTGTACATGTATTTCTGTCCTATATAACCACCCTTTTTTACATCTACCTTCGCGTTTAGTGATGCTGTCCGCCTCCAACGATGCTAACAGATTCTCAAGCTCACTGTCCTCGGCTAGAAACGAATAAAACAAATAAAAAATTAAACATTTCAAATGTCGACAATCCTTTTGTCACGCCCAGCAAAGGAACTTTGCACGAGAAAACGAAACAGGAATTCCTAAGTACTGTCAAAATGTCACCACCGTCTTTGTTCTAAGGTTCTACGATTACAGGCATAATCCTTGCTAATCTATAGTTAGTCACTAACGAATAAAGCCTGGAATTACAGTACTGTCTAAAAATTTAAAGACGTTTTCCACACCCAGCAATTTGGTTGACTCTGTACTATCCTAGTATTTGCTATAGATAGTTTTGGACAAGATTTCAAAACAAAACTTTCAGTCTTAGGAATAAGAATTTCACGCATTTCTGGGCAAACAAAGACTAGAGAACCTCGAGAGTTAAGAATTTAAAAATTCGCAACAGAAAGCAGGATAAGGAGTCTCGTGCGGTCGAGAGAAAAAACTCTTCGTAGTGCTCCAGCAACGGAATGAATTTTTTTCGAGGTACATATTCTCCTTAAGTTTCCGTTGTAAATTGATATAAAGAATTAGTATTTTCCTTTTATTGTACTTGACTTTAGATGAGTAAGATAGCCGGAAAAGAATGCAGTATAGAATTGCATGAATAATGGCGCGAAAACCAAAAAGAGTTTGTTATCAGGTTCGAGTTACTATCCTTCCCGCCCCCGATAATTAAATTTTTTGGCGGCAATGTGAGAAACGTAAATTTACTTAAGAGATATCCACTTTAAATACTTTTACATCGATAAATGCATCACGATATCCCAAACACAAAACTTAAACAAAAACTTAATACCATTTCACGATTTTTATTTTTATTAAGTCTTAATGCAACTTAAATTCTAGCATTATTTGCCTTAGTTAGTTTTGAATATATTTTTTAATCGTTTTTTTTTAGCTTGAAGATCATTTATTCCCTTTAAGTCTTCTCGAAAATTAGTTTAACCTAAAGACATCGATACATCTATTTTGTTTGCAAAGTTCAAACAGGAAAATTTTTCTCTAAGACTCTGTACGGGCAAAACTCAAGGAGGAAAAAGTTATATTTCAACTCTAGGTCATAACGGCTTCGTTAAAATAATCAAGATATGTGGCGTGGTCTTAGAGAATTTAGGTCGAAAATTGATTTTGGCATTAGTAAACTGTAGTTTAAAAAATTAAATATATCTTTCCTATGTATTTCAGCGAATTTGTTAGTGGCGCCCTTAGGTCAACCATGCCACATGTAGTGAATGTCCAACATAAATTGAAAATATGATAAGGTTTCAGCTCTTCAATTAAATTCTTACCCTTCTCAGCAAACCCCTTGGACAAGAACAGCAGAAGTAAACTCAGTAGAGTAGCATGCTCTAGTAAGAAAGCCATATTTTTGGAGGATGCGGGTCGAGCTCCTGTGCCGGCCGATAGCAGAAGGCTAATGATTCATACTAGTCCCTGCTGCGATCTTTGAAGTCACTGTAACCCGGATATGTCACTAACTCTTGAAACATGTCAAGACAAGTTTGACGTAGAGCAGATCTAGATAGTGAAAAGTCCGGGACAAAAAAATCATTGAAATTATTGCATTCTTTTATCGTTTTACGTGGTTTTCAAAGTTGGCAAGGAGTAAATTAGAATTCTGCAAAGAGAAAATATTCTTTGTTGGTGCTTGCTGTCATTGTATTTTTATAGATGATCCCCACATGTCATGCACAGGGATCCCAATCCTGGAGTTATACCATTGGACAAACTGGCTGATTTTGATGGGTGAACCGGAACCTGCACACACAAAGCTAAGCTAAAGCGGAAATTCTAGTTTCGAAACTGCATTTCACTGCATTTTTCAAAGACAATTCATCAACAGGAAATGAGTTTTTTGACTATTCGAATTTGAGTACGGTATTCGATAATTTCTTATTCAATTTTGTACCGCAGCATTCGATACTTTTCTATTCGATTTGACCCGCAGCATTCGATACTTTTCTATTCGATTTTGACCCGCAGCATTCGGCATATCTTGCAAAAGCGTACCCTGCGAGCAGAGTATCCTTTTACCTCCTCTAAGGGCGAGAGAGGAGTTAAAAGGAGACTCTGCTAGCATGGTAGCAAATTTCAGTTGCAAGGCGGCAACATTTGCGCTTTTGAATTATTAGCAGAATTGTCAGAATTATCTGGTTTCTTGGCTCCTCTCCTCTCCATTCTTCTCCTTTTCACCTTCCTTTCCTTTTCCTTCCTTTCTCTTTTATAAGAAACTGAAAACACACGAAGAAAGAAAATGAAAAGGCCAGTAGCTAACTTCATACCACAGGTATCCAGCCATACCTTAATAGACACGTGACCTATAGCCCATCGTGCAAGGGATACTGGGAAGCGGAAGGAGCAGCCCTTCAGTCCGTCAGAAACGTTTCAGTTTTGGTCCAAAAATCTCATCTAAAATCACTATTTCTTACCCTCTTCCTTATCAAAAAGGCCTAAAAATCATGTCTAAGGCTAAAGAATCAACTAAATTCCGTAAAGTCGACGTTGACGCTCTTGAAAATCAGTTTGACGATGACCAAGGCGAAGATGTTTCTTCTGGTGGACCAGACGAAGGGGAGGTGAACTCTCTTCTTGCTTCGTATCCTTACCACTTTTAAACTACTTTAATACCCTGTCATTGCTATCAAACACCTAGGATTACTTATTGTTCGAGGAAGCAGAAGCCTTGATGGTGTAAGTGCTAAATATAAAAGGGTTTTGTTGAATTTATTGTTCTTTATTCGGTGTTCATTCCTAAGGAAGTAAGCTTGTTTTTACAACCTTTGTAAGACTGATCTCTAGATAACTTCTACTCTTTAATCCTATCCTTGATTTCGAAAAATCATATTGAGTGATGCCAAGAATTTTTGTCAACATATTTTGATAATTTATTAATATCCAAAAAGGTTGTTACAATATTCCTTTACATAGCTTTAGTAAGAAGAATTGTGATGCTTTAAAGCTTGTATTAGCAAATCCTCCTCTACAGACCAAGAATCAAGCTGCCAAGGTATAAATTCTGTTGTACTGGCTGTTTTAATAAATTATTTACTTACTTTATTTCTCTGTCGTTTACTAAATAGCAGTAAGAAAAGCTGACATGTTAGAAAATGATATTTTCTTGTATTTAGGGAGCTAACTACCTTAACAAATCTAGTAAAAAATTTTTTAAAAGGCAGTACAATACATTCATTTCAAAATCCAAGATTACTGTATGAACTTTGTGGAACACAATCCAATGATATCTGTACCACATGATGAATAGTGCCAAAATGGTGAATCATAGTAGTGCACTTACTTACTTACTTCTGGACTCTCTATCACATTTGGGGGGGGGATGTTGTGAGAAATTTTAAGCCCGTTTTTGTATTTAATTTTTATTATCAGGATAAAGCCTTCCAGTTAGTTATGAGAGTTCTTACAGCAACAAAAACCAACGAGATAGATCAAGCAATCAAGGGTTTGGATAACAAAGGCATTGACATTCTAATGAAATATCTTTATCGGGGATTTTCCGAGCCAAGTGACAATAACTGCGGTATCCTTCTAACTTGGCATGAAAAGGTTAGTATGGTGTGTAGTATGGCATGCAGTATGGCATGTAGTATGACGTGTAGTATGGCATGCAGTATGGTACATAGCATGGTGTGTAGTATGAATTGTACTATGGTGTGCAGTATGGTGTGTAGTATGGCGTGTAGTATGGCGTGTAGTATGGCGTGTAGTATGGTGTGTAGAATGGTGTGTAGAATGGTGTGTAGAATGGCATGTAATATGAATTGGACTATGACGTGTAGTATGGCATCCAGTATGTGTAGTATGGCCTGTAGCATGACATAGTATAATTTCACTTAGCACGGCAAGCAAGGTTTTGTTTTAAATAGAGTAGCCATTTTTTGAATACAAATGACAAAATAGAAAATTTGCACATGTGCTGTGTACTCTCATAAAGCACATACCCCAACCAATAGAACATTTGCACATGTGCTGTGTACTCTCATACAGCACATGCCCCAACCAATCAGAACGTGAGGTTTATGACAATTAATAATTTTAACATTTATTTTCAGGCTCTTGCAGCTGGGGGACTAGGAAGTATTGTAAGAGTTCTTGCTGATAGAAAAACAGTGTAATTAACCCACTCAAACGTGTAAAATCCCAAAGCAATTTTGATACATGCCTCTCAGAATATAGAATATATTTCTTAAAATCAATTTGACCATAATTATCAAGCTAAATTTCTAAAGCTGTAATACTTTGGATGGTCCCTTTTGAAAGTTGCTTCTAAAGAGTGAAACCTGAGTTTGGCCAAAAAAAATTCATATTTTGGTAAAAATGTGTGATGTGGTATGCATTGGTCATGTTAATACTAATTGGATGTTGTGAAGTCATGTTCATGTCTTGCTGTAATTTTAGAAACCTCTTGTAAAAACTGCATTAATTTGACACACTAAAAAGAACACTTATTTTTTAGAAATGGTTCTAAAAACCTTTCCTAAACTCACCCGAATACTAGTTAATTTTCAGATAATGGATGTTTTACATGCAAACGAGCTTGAGAGTAAAATGATATGCTAATGAGACATACTTGTGTATCGGTATATGCTTCAGGATATGAAGCATATCTTTTACTCCGATGAAGGACTAGCATCTGAAACGTCAGTAAGTTTTTTCATCTTTTCACGGTGTATAATTTACCTTTTTATCATTACTGTTTCATTAGAAACACTGACGCAGCTCACCCTAGTTTTTAGCTAATTATCTCTTATGCTTCAGGATGCTTTTGTGAATAAGTTAGATAAGACAGGATTTGCTTCATAGCTCAGTTGGTAGAGCATTGCACTGGCATTGCAGAAGTCATGGTTTCGATTCCCGTTGAAGCTTGAAATCACTTTTTCAAGTCTTTCTTTACAGCGTTCGCTTAGATCGCTCATTCACTGTGATGATCAACACATCTATCATTATTTCACCACAGTTCTACCCATTCAATATTCAGTCAATAGTTTATACCTACTACACTCATTCAGTGGTTAGAATACTATGCTTCTATGGCTAGAATACTAGACTTCATGTTTTGTATATCATTATCAATAATGTGGATTGAATTTTATTTTATGGTATATTCTTATATAATTCCTTTTCTTGAGCAAATAATTATTTCTTTATTTTCAATTAATATTTTGTAAATAAAAACCAAATTATTTTCTTGGTTTTAACATTAGTTATTATTTCATATTATTTTCAACTTAATATTCCAGACAACACCTAACAAAATCTATAAATAATTTATAAAAATAAGTTATTTGTTTCTTAGTCTGGTATTAGTGCTCACTGAATTGCAACAGCCAAAGAAAGGCTTGATGCAATTCATAAGTGAAGTCATTTTGATTAATGAATTTTTAATCAAAAGATAGTAGCTCGTGTCAAATAGAATAGCATGCATGGTTAAGCAAAGAAGTTCAAAAGTGCTTCAAATTAGAATTGTATGATTATTCAGAGAAGCAAACTTCAAAGCGAGCAAATTTGAATATTATCAAAATTGAAAAAATCAAAAATAGGGGTCACTACTTATTATGACTGGTATATGATAACAATCTTTTCCTCAATCAAAAATTTTTTTGAGCAAGTAGAGATCTTTCCTCCTAATTTTCCAAATCTTCAATATTTCCTCTCCCCCCCCCAACCCACTCACACACACGCACATACTGTGTCTTAATTTCAGATCCTTACATGACGTCATAGTTCTGTCATTCTGATTCACACAGAAAAGAAAATAAACCAATGACAGCGTTCGTTCTATTGACAATATTAATAGAGTGCGATCAGTCAAACTGTTGAAAAACAGTAATATAAATATGGGCGGCCGACACCACCAAAAATACATCGTTTGTCGATCGGTCTAGCTATCGATGTCAAATGGTATAGCTAACTATCAATCGGTCTAGCTTGATGTTGAATGGAATAGCTATAACTGTCGACCGGTCTAGCTTGATGTTGAATGGAATAGCTTACTATCAATCGGTCTAGCTATCGATGTCAAATGGTATAGCTCTAAACTGTCAACCGGTCTAGCTATCGATGTCAAATGGTATAGCTTACTATCGATCGGTCTAGCTTGATGTTGAATGGTATAGCTGACTATCGATCGGTCTAGCTATCGATGTCAAATGGTATAGCTTACTATCGATCGGTCTAGCTATCGATGTCAAATGGTATAGCTTAATATCGATCGGTCTAGCTTGATGTTGAATGGTATAGCTTACTATCGATCGGTCTAGCTTGATGTTGAATGGTATAGCTTACTATCGATCGGTCTAGCTATCGATGTCAAATGGTATAGCTAGTCTCCCGCAGAGCGTGGTTTCTCGCAGACACAACTTACTAGGGAGGGGTGAGTTGTTGGAGTTAGAGCGCAGTGATCATGAAACCTGATCGCATCCGATATCTGGTCACCACGTTGGCATCTTAACCTTTACTCTAGGTAAGTGATTTGTTGTGTGCCCGTTTTTCCTTTAATTTAGATTTTTTTATCGAAGTTTAAGTTGAAATAACCGGCTTAGTAGGGTAGGGAACATATCAGCCCTGCTTTAGGACACAAATTTGTCAAATCGATCAGCTATTTTACTTTATAAAAAATCTGATTGAAGTGTTTGTATAACCCTAGCCGCGTGAACTGAGTAATTTCACTTGAAAAGCAGCAATTTCCTTCATAAAAAACCAAGAATATTTTAGGAAACTGCATTTATTTCCAAGTCCCCCTTGTCTAATTAGTGTATGGACTTCAAAAAAAGACCTGAACGTAGTGGGTCGATTGAGCGTGCCTTGGTTTCACTTGATGTTATTAAAAAGTTAAAATCTAAACTATGCATCATACGTGCCTAGAAAAAAACGTATGTTACTGACTTCCTTCTTCATCTTTGTCTGATTCTTCTTTGTCATCAAAAGATATTGCAGATTTTTTATAAAGTAAAATAGCTGATCGATTTGACAAATTTGTGTCCTAAAGCAGGGCTGATATGTTCCCTACCCTACTTAGCCGGTTATTTCAACTTAAACTTCGATAAAAAAATCTAAATTAAAGGAAAAAACGGGCACACAACAAATCACTTACCTAGAGTAAAGGTTAAGATGCCAACGTGGTGACCAGATATCGGATGCGATCAGGTTTCATGATCACTGCGCTCTAACTCCAACAACTCACCCCTCCCTAGTAAGTTGTGTCTGCGAGAAACCACGCTCTGCGGGAGACTAGCTATACCATTTGACATCGATAGCTAGACCGATCGATAGTAAGCTATACCATTCAACATCAAGCTAGACCGATCGATAGTAAGCTATACCATTCAACATCAAGCTAGACCGATCGATATTAAGCTATACCATTTGACATCGATAGCTAGACCGATCGATAGTAAGCTATTCCATTCAACATCAAGCTAGACCGGTCGACAGTTATAGCTATTCCATTCAACATCAAGCTAGACCGATTGATAGTTAGCTATACCATTTGACATCGATAGCTAGACCGATCGACAAACGATGTATTTTTGGTGGTGTCGGCCGCCCATATATAAAAGCTCGCCAAATAACGGTCCACGGGTAACGGTCATGCTAATCCGGGGGTTTGTTTTACCAGAGAATGGGTGAATAAACTCAGCTAAAATAGTAACAAACTTATCTAATTTAGGCGACGTCAACTATTTAACAGTTTGACTGGAGGCACTCTATTTGTAATCATACGCTTTGATAAGCTCTTTGGAACGCGATATTTTTGACATTTAACGTTCTAGTCTAGACAAAGATCTGTCTTAAAACCTATCAAAGTTGTTGCTTTTCAAAACAATTTTTGAGTTTGATGCTCATGGAAACCTCTGATTGGCGCTAAAATAATTATGATTTTCCAATTAAGTATTTATCGGAGCAGATCGTGTTTTTCTGTTACCAGGCGTGAAGCTTGCAATAGCTCATGCGTTAAGGCGCGCTAAAATAATCAAGTATACTTTATCCTTGCCCCTGTTGAAATCACTCATTCACGGAAGCTACATCGACACGAGAGCAGCTCGACACGAAAAGTAATTCTTCCTCAAGCGGCGATAAAGTACAAGAAATCTTTCAACAGTTTTGGTAAGTAAAAGAATCTTAGTTATTTCTTTTCCCCTGCTTTATTTTATATATTTTTGACTTATGATAATATTTTAATATAACCAGTAGGCTGTAATTACCGCCAATTATCAGTATGATTGAAAACAGTTTTCTGTTTAAGATGTTTTCAGCTACAAGAGCTATGACTTTGTTTGAAATTTTCCTCAAAAACATCACACGTAAAACATTTCCGAGGTTCCATAAATACGCTAAATTTTTTCCTGGATACTTATTTTAAGATGGCTTAAATTGCGCGCAGTTACTGAAATGCCGTCATGGATTCATTCTAATTCGCAAACCGGCGGGGTGCTCTCCTTTCTTAGCTATCCTTTCAGTGCGGTCGTCGCCTGCTTGGTATAAGATCTGTTTCCTGTGAATAAATTGCATAGAAATTGCATAAAAATCAGTAATTGAATGACAAGAGCACTTGACTTTGGGTTTCGACACAACCGTTCAGGAAAATTTCCCGCTCGAAATATTTTGTTCCTGCATCAGCCAAATGCATGATATGCCTTTTCACTTTGATATCAAATGGATAATAGGGTGATAGCTTAACATAACCTTCGATCGATATTTTGGCGCAATTTTAGTATCTATTCAATAACTTTACCATATTTAACCATACACTAAGTCATGGCGGGTGAACGCAGTGAGAAGGCCATTTTACCCTTTTGTCACGACCACTGACTGAGAAATGACAATAAGTTATTTTTCTGAGCGACAGTGATGCATCCCACTTTATTCCACGAGGCGCGCTTATAGATATTTAGAATAATTATTAATGTAAATTTAATAAACAATGATAATTACCTTCGATAACTACGTCACTTGCAATGTTGTTAAAAACTAAAATTTCTTCGCGTAATTTTATAGACAAAACAAAATTTTCACTGTGCACTACCAAATATCAGTGAGGTATAGACTATCAGTCTTAGGGCTGGTTCACTGAATTACAATAGTAGAGTGCTCACGCTAAATCCGTGAAACAAATACTCATTTTTAGCACTAAATAGTGATAATCAAACAATAGAAAACAAAGGATTCTAAATAGTACTATTTAATGTTCACGGTTTTAGTGAGTGCACTCAACTATGTTTCTTATGAGAGTATTTCATTAGTGCCACGCGGTCCATATACTCTCATCTTTGAATCATAATTACCGCGACCTAACATCTATTTCACCTCGGCCTGCTCTCAGTCTGACCTCTAGCTCAGCTGGAAGAGCATCGGTAGTACAATTCCGAAGGTCGTGGGTTCGAATCCCAGCGAGGTCGGAAATTAATTTTTCCGAATTTAATTCCAAGGGCTTTCGCCCGGAATAACCTCGTTCCCAAGCACTACAACTTACTACTTCTATATATTATGTTTCTTATGATTATGTTCATGCTTGTGTTGAAGTGTGAACCAGCCTCTAACACTGTTAACTGAACTAACATATAAGGAATCTTATTCGCGGGCACTGCCGTGTACTCCTACTCAGCCGCTATTAGTGTCGTCACGCAACGCTCAGTGTTTTGACAATATGGTTGAGATCGTAGTCAGTGACCATATCGTCGACGCTCAGAGCGAGGTATTTGGTGTGTTTCACACAGCTTTCATCACTAGACTGTAACTTCAATATATTGTAATTGGTCGTTGGGTTCATCTTTATAAGGCATACTTATATTAGCATGGCGACGCGCACTCCGACACGAGTTCGTTTGGTTTTCAAGTAGCTTGTGAGCATAAGACGCTAGACAAATATTGACGGACGCCTATAACGGTGATCAAAGTATCTTGGAATTTCAAGCAAACGTATCATTGTCACGCCATTTTTCAAGTTACCTAGTAACCTCAATAAACTTTTAGAAATTAATTTGAATTAATTTTGAATTATGGCTTGTTGCTATGGGGCAAATTGACACGTGATCAATTCCTGCAAATGGCCTATTATAAGTTAGTTACGAAAGAATTATATGTTGCAGGTGTTTTACGTTCCAGGCCAGAAGCATGAAGACTTTTATACTTGCAATGTGTGTCGTCTCGACGGTTTTGCTCAGCACCGTAGAATGCAGTAAGTTTCAGCAAATCGTGTTTGTTATTGGATAGATAACAGAGACTGTTAGAATCCATCAGTCTTTTAAAGTAAGGTAAAGAAATTAGATTTAGATAGATATAGTTCCTTCAGCTGAGTGACGCACTTTACCTCCTCTCTTCACGTCAGTCCACAGGTTTCCCATCTGTTTTTGCATACTGGGCTTCCTGTGTTGCGAACCGAAAGCAAACTAAGTAAATCTCAGTACAGTTTGAAAATCGCCCCTGAGAATATCTCTTAACTTTAAATCTTAAAAGTAAATGTTCGAAAATAAATGATAGATAGTTTTTGAAGCTTTTTGAGTGGTTTTTGAGACGATTTTGGGTGTTTTAGTGGTTTTTTGAGAGCTCCCGTTTTGAATGCTATTTCCAGTTAAGAAAAATAGCATTTAAAACGGGAGCTCTCAAGGAAACCCTAAAAAAGCACTAGCCAACTGAGCTACGCCTGCTTCTCTTATATACTTTTATTTTCTCTCTCGTTGTCCCCAGAATCCACCATCAACAAGCGGCTGCTCTTGGAAAGACTTCTTCGCCGATTGGATGATCGGTAGGTATTAAAAGTCCTTTGTTGAAAACTATATCAGAAGTGATAACCACATACAAATGAGGAATGTGGTGGTTTATGGGTTTTGTGCGTGCACTGGGACTGGGATTGGATGAAATTGGCAGATGGGAAATAGAATCAACGTTAAACATGGGATATCTTCAAGGTTCATCGTTAGCACTGGGAGTTAGGAAAATGAATAACCACTGACATGGGATTCCCCTTATGTTCATCACTGGGACAGGGATTTAAGTCACTAGGCCGGAATAGAGAATAGAATCACGAACATGGGATTACCCCAGAGTTCATCACTGGGGCCGGGATTTAGGTCATTAAGAATGGGAATGGATTTAGATCACTGAGTTACAACTCAGTTTAAAAGCATTCCACTAACTAATTTGTATGACATAAATCTAAAAATTTCTTTAGCCCAGTGGTAGAAGAACCGATCATCCCAGAGGGGGCACAGAACACAGGAGAAAATGGCGGAAATCCTGACTACAATCCATTTGAAGAAAGTAGGTAAACCCAGAATCATAAGGCAACAGAGTCAAAGCACATATGTATTAACCATATATATTCATCATAGGAACCCTTAATATATTTTCAAATTACTCTCCTATTTCAAAAGGATCTCTAAAGACCAAACGACTACAGCAATCCAAGAGAAATCAACGGTAAGGCAAAACGTTTTGTAAACGTACTCTAATATGAATTAATGTGGTGCATATTTTTTAAATGTCTTTGTTCTATTAGCCCAGTGATAGAAGAACCGATCATTCCAGAGGGGGCTCAGAACACAGGAGAAAATGGCGGGAACCCCGATTACAATCCCTTCGAAAAAGTAAGTAACGTGTAAGGTAATGCAGTGATGATAAACTTTATTTATTCACACTAACATATTCAAATAGTGCTGATTTCCGATATTGGCGTGTAAAGAGTAATTACAAAAATTTACAATACAAAGGATTTCGGTAACTAAATTCAATGAGATTGTGCTTTTGCACCTCAGGATTGTATACTTGCAAGACAATATGTTCTTCTTTGGACACTGGTTATAGTGCTCTTCGATTGGCTAGTTAAGAGCATTAGGAGTCATTATTTAGGCCCACGATACTGTACCAGCGTTCTCAGCATATCTTGGACGTACAAACCCTAAAATTTACTATTTTTTTTGGCATGCAGGATCCATGAAGAGCATGAGAAGAAATATGAAGAGGAATGAACGGTACTTTAAACAGTTGATTGATATCAATTTAGACATTCCGGAAGTCCCTCTTAACTCTAAATAGTTATTCAAAAGAATGTTTGTTTGTCTTTTAGCCGCCCAGTGATAGAAGAACCGATCATCCCAGAGGGGGCTCAGAACACTGGAGAAAATGGCGGGAACCCCGACTACAATCCATTTGAAGAAAGTAAGTGCACTGTAGCCGAGTTGTGCAGTAAAAAATAAAGCGTTCAATCGTTTTGAAGTTTTAAAATTGATTTCTTATGTATTGCTGTATCACAGGGTCCATGAGAAGCCATCTGAAGAGGAATGAACGGTAATTACTTAATTGGTATCAATTGAATGAATCTCATTATCAGCCTACAACAACAGGCAAACACTGCCCGTCATGGTGCTATCAACCAGAGAGTATTCTACTGCTTGGTATCAATCAACTAAATGAACCTCATGAACCTCGTCATTATCAGTCTACAACAACAGGCAAACACTGCCCGTCATGTGCTATTTACCAGAGAGTACATTCTGTAATTGCTTGGCTTCTTTTAGCTGAAAAAATTATCGGCATGAACCGTGACAGACAGACACTCTTCATGTACTATCACTCTTTCGCGTCTTCATGTTACAAACTACATTATTTTCTTTATACTTTTAGCCCAGTGGTAGAAGAACCGATCATCCCAGAGGAGGCACATAATACAGGAGAAAATGGCGGGAACCCTGACTACAATCCTTTTGAGGAATAATGCTAGTGTAGCTCAATTGTAGCCTGCGTATCATAGAGAAGCTTTCGATCGTTAAAACATGAATGTGTAAATAACCGCTTATCTTAGAAACACAAACCAAAGCAGCAGGATAGTGCTGCAGTAAGTCATTGTTCAGCAAACAAAATTACACAGGGCATGCATTTCAGCTTTTCCCATAGGCCAAGGAATCACTCCCCATTCATAAATCCATCAATTGCATATAAACTGATAAGCTTAAGATGAAATAAATTTTTTACTCAGACATCCTGGCTTCCTTCTTCTACAGTCTCTTTCTATTTGTGACTCGTTCTCCTGATCGTCCTCCTCACAGTGTCCGCAAGGGCGACAGCCGGGAAACTGATATAGGAAACTAGAAAAAATCTTGAAGGACACTATGTTACTTGGTTACACTATGTTACAGCCACAAGTTGGATATTCATTCCATAATTTTCAAATAAATAAAAAAAAAGAATAAAATAGAAACAAAAGCTTGAGTAGGTACGATTTTTGGGTCACCCATCCAGTTGCTAACCCTCCTTAGACGGGCTTGACTCAGTACATATTCAATACACAAGTTTTTTTCCACTGGGCCACGGTTCTATGAAATTTGCACAACAATAGCCGTGAAAACAGTGCACCGGATAGACTAGACTTTTTAACATGTTTTCAACCGATTCCGTGCGTGGCAGAGATGCAAGGGATTAGCCGATATGGTCTGGGGGTCGGCTGATCTCTCCCCTGATGCTTCGGCTAGAACATTTTCTTGCGTAATTCGTACACCCAAGGGCAGAAGGATTTAATCGCCGTCAGGTCCGAAGTCCATACGACGCCCCAGCTCTGCGGATGTCTCGGGGGTATGGCAAAGTGGAGTCGATTTTTTTTTTAAATTTTGGCTTAGGTTCAAGTCTCTCCGTAAATTACTTTGTAATAAACATAGATGAATAAGTATATATATATATATATATATTGGCTGTAGTAGGATAATATAGGCTAGTACCAACTGGAAACTGGAAATTAAGCTTTATCCTTTCAACCGGTCGGCCCATTTTTCTTTTCCTTGGGAACGAGGCTGAGGAATGACGTCATACTTTAGTGCTTGGGGTTCCTGTGTTTTGTTATTTGCTCAAAATGGCGGATGCTGGTTGAGTGATAACAACATGTAGAAAAATGTCGCTTTTTCGTCTCGGAAGAGTGGTATTTCGCTCCGTACTTCGGAGGGTTGAGGTCCTAAGAGAAGGTAGGTATTTAATTTAAGCAGAAATATCGAAGAAACAAAATAAACATCAAGATAAATTCCAAATTGTATGGCAGTAAATTTATGACTCGGGAATTTTTTAATAGAAGCTTTCGTTTTTGAAATTCATAACTGTGCATGACTGTGAAATATTTATCAATAAGTATTTAAAAAATATTATAATTCCTTTTAGTACCATATAGTAAGGCAAACCAAGTAGCTTTACGCAGCAACCAAACGAAAGTAGTTGCCCACTATGGTCAACATGGTGGACTGGTGTCCGCCCCAAAAACAACAAGATCAAGTTTTCTGACGTCTACTTTAACCAGAGCTGCTTACCAGGGCTTTGTGCAAGGGAGGTCAAGTCTGATTACAAACTATGGCTCCATTTTTAAGGGTAAATCGTGGTGACATTTTTTTATCTTTTCTCCAGATAAATGTAACCCAATGGTATGATGATAAAGTGATAAAAATAAATATGATGGTGGTGAAAGTGATGTTGTTGATGATGATAATGATGATTACGATAATTATTTGGTGATTATGATCATAATGATGACAATAATAATGATGATGATGGTGATATGGATGATGGTGGTGACTATGATTATGATGACGACGGTTATGATGAAGATAATGGTGGTGATGATTAAAATGATGGTAGTGATAATGGTAATGTTGATGATGCTCTACGTTGGTACTCCTGATGCTGAGTTTGATAATATTATTATCATTAATGAATGATGATGATTGCATGATGATGATTGCATGATGATGATGTTGATGATACTTTTGCTTATTTAATAATAATGAGGAAGAAGTACAATATACTAAATAATGCTTCAATTAACAAAATAGTCTTTCTTTCCAGGCAATGCAATATTTCGTCTCATGAAAAAGGGGGAAATCCAAGGTCCATTATTTGCATTCCTGGGTTTTGTTTGCTCAGCTGGTGAGTACTGTATATGACCATCCGAATTCCAAATCAGATGCTAATGTATTTTTTCTAGGACATGGATAATTTTCTCATACTCAATACTTGATTTACAGACCTAAATGTGAAGACAAATGAGTGCAGAGAAGAAGAAGAAGATTTCCAGAAACTGTACCAGTGGATGCAACAAGGACTACAAAGCTCTCAAAAAGTATTCTAACAAAATATCTTGTGTGCTTTTGTTGGCTTGTTAATATTTCACTATAAATTTGTTGCAATTGGCATACTGTCATACAAAATGTCTCCGGATTTATGAAATACATGACTTGAAATAAGGACTGGCCCTCTTTGGACAATCTGGTCAGAATGGCAACTTGTTTGGTCAAATAATTGCTTTGCCAATTGATCATTTTGACCAGTACTGTTTAGCCAGAGAAGAGTTACATTATGACAGTACTAAGTTAAAGCTAATTTGACAGGCAGGTGATCAGGGTTGGTGACTGACCAGGCATTATTTTAATCCTGATAAAAAGAGTTTAAAGAAATAATTGAGAGATATTTGAATTCCTTTTTGTTATCAAAGGAAAAGAGCTTAAATAGCCAGCAGGATCACAAGAACTTGCAGTTATCTGACTACAAGATTACAGATAGACTTGGAAAGCCATCATCCAATTCTGCTGTGTACAAAGCTAACAGAAATAATGAAAAAGTATGTCAATACATAAAATAGACCTTTTTTTTTGATAATATTCTTATCACATTTAGTGTATTTTATCTGATATTTATTTATTATTTTTACTTATTTTTAAATTACATATGAAGGGTAGATGGGATGGGAGGGAGGGAGTTTTTATAGATAGATAGGAAGATAGGTGTCCTCTATTAGTTCACAATTTATTGTAAGCTAGAAAATTTCGACACGTTAATAAAGTTATTATTATTATTATTATTATAGTATTATTAAATATATCTTCCTAATTTTACAAGGTTCTCACAAAATAAACACCGGTTAAAAAACCTGTGGCTCTAGATCATTCCATGAACAAACTGGAATTTAGAAGCTGATTCTTTTCAGAGGCTAACAAAAACTTATTTAGATAACATTTTTTATTGGATTTTCAGCTTGCTGTGAAGATGCTTTTCAACTTTTCCTCTTCAAAAACATATGATATAACAAAGGTAAGTGCATTGATTATAGATGGAAGGTAGGAAGTAGGCGCACGAAAATTGTTATAACAGTCATTAACATTTTATTTAGAAGTATAAACCTTCATAACTTGGAATCAATATAAAATTTTACAGAAATATTATGATTTTGTTTGTGTGTGTTTGTGAGTAGGGACATTGATGAACCTTTCCTTTATGAAAGGGAATGGGTGATCATGGAGGTTGTGGTTGGTAATATGTTTAATTTGTAAATATATCCTATTCTAGAAATTTTCAAAAGAACAAGAAGTGCTTGGCATTTTCAACAAGGAAGGCGAAGAACAGTCTGAAGGTATATGATTATATTTTTTTAATTTCAAGACAATTCATAATGATAGCTGCAATACTATCTTTGATCTGGTTTTTGTCTTTGCTGTTGGAATGATTATTGCGGAGGCATTAGTTCTTGAGAGTCCTCTCTTCATTATTGATATCATATACGTAATGAAATTGCCATTATCATCATCTTTATCACCTCAACATATTGTCATGATCATCATGATCACCATCATCACCATGATCATCACCACCATCATCACCATCACCATCATCATCACCATCATCACCATCATCATCACCATCATCATCACCATCATCACCATCATCATTATCACCTCAACATATTGTCATGATCATCACCATCATCATCATCACCATCATCATCATCATCACCATCATCACCATCACCATCATCACCATCATCTTTATCACCTCAACATATTGTCATGATCATTGCCATCACCATCATCACCATCACCATCATCACAATCACCATCATCTTTATCATTTCAACATATTGTCATGATCACCATGATCACCATCATCATTATCACTTCAACATATTGTCATGATCATCATCATCACTATCATCATCACCATCACCATCATCACCATCATCACCATCATCACCATCACCATCATCATCACCATCATCATTATCATCTCAACATATTGTCATGATCATCATCATCACCATCATCACCATCATCATTATCACCTCAATATATTGTCATGATCATCATCATCACCATCATCATCACCATCATCACCATCATCACCATCATCACCACCATCATCACCATCATCATTATCACCTCAACACGCTGAAACTATTGTAAGACCATGATCATGATCATCACATAAATCTACCTCAACAGGTCTCTCACTATAATCATAATAATGTAGTTTCAATCTTCCCTCCAAGATTCTAGCTACATCAGAGCGACCCCACACTTTAACATCCTGCCAGTACTCCACAGCTTTTTGGATTCGGTTCCATGCCTTCCCGATGCAAAGGAATCATATCCTGCCGCCCTTCCATCCAGACATGATCCTTCTGGCTTTGGTAGAAACAGGACAATGTTTATAATCATGCCGAGGTAAAGAACCTAACCTTCTAAAGAATATGCCGTTATATATTTTTATAAAGGTTCACAAGCCCCTGTTCCCCCCTCTCTATGTTTGTTGGCGAGATGCAGCTCCTCAGCATTTTATTGACTTTGTGATACAATCTGTGGGTCATAACACAATGACTTTTATATTCTGATGTTGATATTTTCAAGGAGATCAATTGGGGCAGCAGTGAGTGGAGAAAAATGATATGCCAGTTCATAGTTTAAGAATCGTTTTCAGTGCGCATGTGATTTTATCCCGAATTTCTCACCTTCTTGTGTTTAATTAAGAATAAAAGAAGGTTTAGACAAGAGAAAGTTAGAAATTTGGGATAAAATCGCATGTGCACTGAAAACGATTTTTAAACTCTGAACTGGTTTATTAAAGTAGTTTCATCTGATGCGCTAGCTTTTTTCTCTCTCTCCTTACCTTAAAGGATGGATTGTACTGTGGAAGAATATATAGCATCTCACACCCTTGATACAAGAACATCAACACTACTACTCTTACAACTCATGAATGGTATATCTCACCTTAGTACTCTTGGCATAGCACACAGAGACTTGAAGACTGACAATCTACTGCTAGATATATCTACCCTGGGTTGTCCAAGGCTGCTTATCTGTGATTTTGGATGCTGTTTGGCTGAGAAGAGGTTATGGATGAAGCTTCCATTTGTGACTCAAGAGACTGATCGTGGAGGGAATCTGGCTCTGATGGCACCAGAGGTGAGTAGGAGGTGATAGTATTGGCTTAATTGGCTGGCTGGCTGGCTGGCTGGCTGGTGGATGGATGGATGGATGGATGGAGGGAGGATGGATGGAGGGAGGGAGGGAGGGAGGAGGAAGGAGGGAGGAGGGAGGGAGGAGGAGGGAGGGAGGAAGGAAGGGAGGAGGAGGGAGGGAGGGGAGTGGAGGGAGGGATGGAGGGGGAGGGAGGGAGGGAGGGATAGAAGGAGGGAAGGAAGGAGGAAATGAATGAATTAATGACGGACGGAGAGAATAAATCGATGAATGAATGAATGAATAAATAAATCCGTGAGGTAAGGAGACAATGAATGATTGGATGAATAAAGCATATTGGAAAAATTAAGAATAAGTGTTTTATTCGTAGGTCGTTACTGCACAGCCTGGTAATGGTGTAGTGATAGATTACAGTAAATCTGATGGTAAGTACGATACTTGACTTGGGTTTGTTGAGACGGTTCCGCTTCCGTCAGCGGCAGAAATTGCGGGCTAAAGACCGGAACCGCAAGTAAAAGTGCAGATGTGCGATAAGAAAATATATTCACCTTACACTTTTACTTCGGGTTTTGGTCTTGAGTCCGCAATTTCTACTGTTATTCGTTAAAACCATTTACAAATATTGAGATTTTAAACATGAATGACGCTTTGTTTTTCAGCATGGGCTGCTGGCGCAATCGCTTACGAACTTTTTGGATCACCAAACCCCTTTGGTCGTGAGAGACTAGACAGTAGTTTGTATGAAGAGACAGATCTACCACCCCTTGAGAAGTAAGTGACTTATTCAGAATGTATTGGCCTTTCCAGAGCTTTATATACATGACAAGCATTCTAGTCTATATTGGGTGAAAATATCATCATATATGGCATTATAAAGTAAAGATACTTGTATCCTGGTCGCTTCCTCAAAAAACGTCTGTGCGGGTGCTTGCCTAGACAGCAACCACGTAAACATTAATTATCCATTCATATATGTGCGTTCAGAACTATTCTGCGCTATTGGTAAGAGTTTAACGATGTGACAACTCATTTTTTTCTGATTCTACTCTTGCATACAGAATGCAGCCTCGTTCGTTCGTTCGTTCGTTCGTTCGTTCGTTCGTTCGTTCGTTCGTTCGTTCGTTCGTTCGTTCGTTCGTTCGTTCGTTCGTTCGTTCGTTCGTTCGTTCGTTCGTTCGTTCGTTCGTTCGTTCGTTCGTTCGTTTGTTTACAAGTTTGTTTACAAGTTTGTTTACAAGTTTGTTTACAAGTTTGTTTACAAGTTTTCGCCTGTGCCAACCATTCATGTAAAACATGGCACACTTAAATTTACGATTCAGGACTCGAACCACAGCCTCCCGCACAACAGAACAACGCTCTTTCCAACTAAGCTGTAAACGATGGTAAAAACTGGTAATACGCAATGAAATTTTCATGTTTCGCGTTCTAGTGCCCACGGAGCTGTTCGCTGGGTTGTTTCTAATCTACTTCGTCGAAAACAGCACGAGCGCCTCTCAGCAGCTCAAGCGGTCACCATCTTGTATGTTTTTCTTTTTGCACCTGCGTGGTGGTTGCGTGACCGATTTCTTGTAACGCAAGGAGTCGTTCTTAGGTAAGATTTGGCTGAGAGTTTTGTCTTTTAGCAGTTTTTTTTGGCGTTATTTATGGTGTTTTGTGGCTTATTTTATTGACAGATGGCTTCTTGAGGGCTCGACGAAGATGCTGGCTGTAAGAGCTCAAGAGAAGAAAATAATGAGTGTTGAGGAAATGGTAATCCTTGAATTAGTTGTTGGGTGGTGTAGTTGCCGTCCTTGTCTTAAGTTTGTACACACTTGTAAATAGGGATGTGCCAGCTTACTGTTAATGAAGAAAGGAGGGAGGGAGCGAGGGAGGGAGCGAGGAAGGAAGAAAAGAAGGACGGACGGACGGACGGACGGACGGACGTGAATAAAAAGTAGGAAGGAAGGCAGAAGGAGGGAGGGAAAGAGGGAGAAAGAAAGGGATGAAGGAAGGAAGGAATAAATACCTTTGAAAATAAAATTGTTACCTGTGAATTATTTCTTTCAGTTGCAGCTAATGTTTCTGAGTCGAGCGTGTGTTGAAGAAGTTATTGATGCTGTTGCTGTTGTCCGCTCAGTGCAAAACAACTAACGCCGAGTGGCCGAAGAGATTGAAGCTTCGGAGAAGTTTTAGTACTCCTTTTACTTCGCTTAAAATAGTACCCCTTATAAACGTTCTACAAATGCTTCAAACCCTGATGAATTACTTACAATTCTTCAGAATTGGAAGTTTCAGTTATAGAGCGTTTCTAGCGCCACAGAGGATTTGCCAGAATTCTCCAGAACCTTGCACGAACCTTTAGTAATAAAACTTGGAGAAATAGTTAAAAAATGTAATTAATCAAAATTATTATCAGTGTTGCCGCCTATTTAGTCCCTTAAATCTTCGTATTATGACTTAAATTCTTTTTATTTCAAAGTCGTTTTTCACCATTAAAAAAAACTTAAATTGAAATAGTTTTAGTAGAGTTAAACATTTGAAGAACTTCTTATATTACAGTTCGGGAAGTATTATCCTAATTACCTTCAGACAGAGTGCAATTATCTCTTTATAACAGATTAAAAATAGTGAACTACTCTCTCTCAAAAACACTGATAATAACTTTTCTCTTTTTTACATTTTCTTTGTTTACTGTTCTCCTCTATGTTTAAATAAAAGTCCAAAATGTTCAAGTAAAACCTTATAGAATCATTTAAGAACTCGTTTTTTTCGGTCGTTGGAAAGCTTGATGGCTCGGCCAACGAGTGATCCGGGTGAAAAACGGCGAATCCTCGCGCATTTTAATTTTTTTTTAACCAACGGTTGTTAGCAAGCTTTGCCTCATTATGGATATGTGTAATTTTTTCTAATAGTGAATAAGAAGTTGGAGAATTTCTTACACTCTAAGCAAACAGATGGCCATGGTTCTGTTAAATGAATTATAAACAAGGTCTGAATTCTTTTCATTAAAGGGCGTTTTAATTGAGGTACTTTTGAGAGTTTGAACAATCCTATACAAAAGAGCTCAAACGACAAAGGCTTTCATCCAAGGTAAACAATGTATCTTCACAGATGTTCTACAATTAACAATGAACTCGAATTAAGAGAAGAGATGTTAAAATATACAACTGTATAGCGTTATCTGACGTTAAGTACACATTTTGCGCTCCCTTTTTTACCACCTTACTATTTATTCGTGTGTTTATCCTTCTCCTTAAAACATAGTCAATAGAAGAGCTTTCCTAACCATTCCCCTCTATGTTTAAAACTAGATAAAACTATTTGATTGAAATGTTTAAAAAATTGTCTTCATTTGTGATACGACACTACATTACAAAGGTTGATTTGACTACCAGGTTTTGCGGAGAGAGTTTGTACAATTACGAAGTAAAAAATACGGAATATCGAAGCTTACAATCTTTTTAATTAGCCATAATAGTAAATACAGAAATCATGTCCTAAAAACAGAGGTTTTTGTCTAAGCAACACAAAAAAGGCAAAACATTTATGATTTTGATATCCGCGTAATTCTTAATTTTGGATTTACCTTAAAATGTAAAATCTTTTCTTCGCTCGGTGGGTTTAATTTTTTTGGTATAGTTGTAATTGTCAGTGTGCCTAACTAACATATCTGCTACTAGCTGCAGTGACAGACATTGTGCAACGTTGGACTCTGAGCTTGCACTGGTAGTTTAGTCTCTATGTCTTTTCGTCCATTGCTTCATATCTAAACCTTGTTTGATTTACTCTGTGCAAATCTAGTTACCCTATCAAATTGTGTAGTTATGTGTAGCCTGCCCTTGGTATTGACGCGGCCTTCAAACTGCAGAGCTTTCATATCGGAATAAAACAAAACAAAAAAAACAACGATATTTTGATGCATTTCTGGTTGCAAAAAATTAATAATATATCTTTAAACTATTATCCTATTTGCTCAAACAATTCATACATTAAATTTGAACTTTGGGTTTTTTGACCTAGTATTTCAAACGAGCCATGATGGCAAACCACGCGAAGCTGTATTCTACTCAAATATTATCATTTTTTCATGCAGTTTGTCATCAGGCAGGATACGTGGGTCATAAAACATGTCCCAAAACAATTCCATTTCTAATTCAATATTATTTCAATAGTACGTATTAACTATACTAGGGTCCCCCGTCTCTAAGCCGCCCACGCGATTCAGTCACCCAATGTCGGAAACTTCAAACAGTGTAGCTCTACTGCAGGTTGGTGGTCAAATTCAACTAACCCGTGCTGGGTATTTGTAGTGAGCAACATGCAAGATGCATGCGGCAAGTCATACAGTATTTTATATAGTTTGACTGATATCCAGAAAAACTCGGTACCCGTAGTTTTTGCAATAGTTTTCTTGTTATCTTTCAACAAAGAAACAATCCATCTTAGGCCGGTGAGCACAGTTACAAGTTTCAGGTTTTCCAATACTTTTTCTTGTTTTTTTGCCTCGGTTTTTGCAAACAACTTTGAAAATCCAATTCAATTATGTAACGAGGGCTACAGTTTTGTTAACAAATGTCTATTGTTGTAAAACAAAAGCGGTTTATTTACTTTATTTGGATGATGTTATAGAGCCTTTTGACAATCAACTTGAAAGCTAGGCTATAAAATAGGTTTATGCTAAAGAAAAGCCTAACTCAAATGATGTCGAGAAAAGGTATTATTTCTTTATCAAACACTGCTAGGTTTTTATGATTTTACATTTTTCACGAAGTGTGGTATACCTGACTAAATTGCAAAGTTTATTTCGATCTAAAATTCTTCGTTAATGTTGTGGGTTATCGATCATAGGACGTGATCCAAATCCACGTGTTTGAAGTCAAAACATTTATTTAACTAGACAATAAAGTTTTATCTATTTGTTTTCTCGGTCAGGGTTCTGTTTCCTACCACACGCCAAGAAAGTTAAACCAAGTCGAACAAAAAACATAGGCGGGTCCATAACTTCTCTTAACCTCTTGAAATATTTTCAAAGTATTATATCAGATCCTCTTTAATTTCGAAATTCTACACCTTGTTGTGAAATCCAAAAGACTAGTGTACTCAAAACCATAGGCCTTGAGAACAGTTATAAAGTGAAGGATATGAATTACTTACCTGGCCAATACAATGCCGCTGACCTCTTATGCCAGCTCATTCATCACAACGTTCAAATTTTGTGCGAACAAAAACTTTTCCCCCGATGTAGACAATGTTAATATTCCATTACTTTGAATCTTGTTGTTGTTGATCGCTTATTAATTTATTTTCAACATAAATTGAATTCAAATTTCAAAGAATTTCTTTTCGATGGAGGAGAAACGGCAACCGAACTCTCAAATGGCTGCCGCTTTTTAATTGATGACGTTCGTTTCACTGTTTTTTGATTGGTTTTCAGTACATAGTTGGAAGCCAATTTAGAGCTAGGGTAACTAACGTAGGTTTCACAAACTCAATCGAAATATTTCAATTACAGACTTCGAATCAAAAGACAAGTTTTATTAGAGAGTTTGTTTTCGTTGACAATAGGTTTACTACAGCAATGATATGTTTACATGAATCTTTTTTTTTTTTTTTGCGATTTTTTTCTTCCATAAAATCTTAATTGGTTTATTTACTTCATTCTCTAAAATTTGATAACATTTTGCACATCAAAACATAGTCTTTCGTTGGTCTTAATAACCTAAAATATAATGGCATATTTATTGATTGAAAGCTTAATTAACTAAAATGACTATATGTTGCTAGGTTTTATGACACAATAGATACGTTAATATGCCTGCTAAATCAAGCCATTTCAAGATACTTTATAGATACTCAAAAAAATTTTAAAAGAAGCAAGGGTTCTAGATTTTTGCATAGTGCTAACACACTAGCACACAGAAGCCGTGTAATTTACTCAACACATAGTTACCATTATCATGATTTTACTTCTTTTCTTAAAACCTTTTTCAATCTTAGATCGGCTGCTTTTCAAAGGAAACCTTTCGTGCCGAATTTGTAGGAGTCTTTTCGTTTTATATTTTGTTACGACGCATCTCTGTGCCAGAGGAAATCATTCTGCAGTGGCTTTTTGGCACGTGCTTTTTGGGGGATGAAAATCACGATGCAATATTCTATTCATGGATTTGGATGATGTGGATTAGAATAATTGGAAAAGAGAGTGAAAGACCACGTCTTCTTAGAACCAATCCTATTATACGGCTCCTTTTTGTTTAGGGAAAGAATTGCCAATGATTTTGGCCATAAAGCTAGTCGTTTCACAGTTTCACAGCTTCATCATTCAGTGCGACATTTTTTCTCGATGTGCTGAATTAATTCCAAAATCGCTTGTAAACAACTACGTTTTCGATAGTATTAATAGTAATAATTCAAAAGTATTCTGGCTAGGGACAGCTGAATAAAACAAGAACAGAGGAAGAACAAAAAGAAAGCGAAAAAGAGAGAATAAATAAGTGAAAACTAGAAAGAAATTGCACTTTTTAATGAAAATATTTAAGAGTCAAAATCCAACAAAAACAGCTACTAGTAGAGCGTACTCTTTGCGGCTAGTGAATTCTCTTGCCACATTAAATAAATTTAGATAAGTAATAAAGGAATTTATCTTTTGTTTTAAGGGGACAATTACAATCTAAAGACAGTTAAATAAGTGCTGATTGACATAAGTTGAGAAGAAATCGTACACTAAACTCAACTAATCTTTCTGCATGTCAGATTAATTTCAGGAGTGAAGCAAAGCGCTTTTGAATAATCTGTCCTGCCATGGTAGAAAAGTAGAATAGGGTAAACTATTTCCTCAAGTTAGACTAATATATCAGTGAGGAAAACAACAGGGTTTTAAGTAAACATATATAGTAAGCTCGATTAAGTTTACCTTTAGTATATTAGTTTAGCAAATAGTTGCTTTAGGCTGCGTTCGTAATTACGAACAAGAAAACGAACTCATAAGCAAATTTTCCCCTATTTTCTAATTTCATTTTAACTATTTTCACCTCGAATTTATTCTATTTTATAAATATACAGCAAGACCAAAAGGATTACTTAATAAAATTTGGTTAAAAACATTAACTGATTTCAACGAAACAGTAATGATGAAAAGGTAAATTATACACCGTGAAAAGATGAAAAAACTTACTAAAGTAAGTTTAGTAAGTTTTTTCATCTTTTCACGGTGTATAATTTACCTTTTCATCATTACTGTTTCATTAGAAACACCGACGCAGCTCACACTAGTTTTAGCTAGTTATATCCTTTGATTTCAACGAAGTAAAGTTATAATTCTTAGTGTCGGTGGATGGAATTTTTATGGGGTTTTATTGAAAAGGGTTTAAGAAAGCAACCTTTTTTTTGTCTGGTTCTAGTAATATTCACAAACGATGCCTTTCTTTTCTCATTAATTTTTAATGTCATCATGAATTTTTTTTTTTTTCTAAAAAAAAAATAAAAATAAAGGAATCGAATTCTGTCTAAGTCTATATCGAATTTTAGAAATTTATCTTAATCAAAACATTTGATATATTTTAGCTAAAGAAAATTCAAACTTAATTCTACTGGAGAAACTAATTGTCAGTGATAAATGTACGTCTGAAAATAGTTTTTGATTGAAACGACTGAAATGTCCAGTAGTTCGAAAGCTGTATTAAAATTAAAATAATGCGTTTTGATGATCGTTAAACGCAAGCATATAAAGCAAGCCGGCTCGATATCATTCGGTCTAACATAGAAAATTGATAGACAATGCTAAAGCAATATACAAATATCGTGTTTTTTCTCAAGGTGGTTTTTACCCAAAAAAAATTAGACCAGCTTTTGATCTGTGTCTTCTTTTTTGTTTTCATCTTTTTTTTTTAGTTGTTTGTCATTTTCAAGTATCTGAAAAAACGGCCCTAACATTGTGGGGGTTCTTGCTCAGTTGGGTTATTATATTTTGTTCGACTTGTAATGTAATGTGTAGTTCTAAGACTTCCCCAATGCCATTAGCAAAAGCAATCGAATTTTTTAATCAAGTGTAATGCATGAAATTACTTCATCTCTCGTCTTACTTATGATTATGAAAGAAAATGAAATACTCTTTGCCCTAGAGCGGCGCCAGTGACAAAGTTCCTTTCGACTTTCTCAGTTGGTGGTCTTGCGCATCTCTTTAAATTCTAATTTCCACGTTCAAAGATCAATGATTATCGAGAATAAGGTTCCTTCAAAATTGAGAATTGTGGAGTATTCATACGAAGTACTCTGATTCTCGTTCCTTTTATTCACACACATTAAAGAGAGCTTGTCTTAAAGCCTATTAGCGTAATTTGTCATTTGATCCAAACTTCATGATAGAATGTAAAATGATTAAGGCTCGAATTTTTCATTTTCTTCGGTGTTTTTGTTCTTGTTATGAATACATTCAACTTCTCTCATTTTTTCGAACCTAAAAAACTTAAGAATCGGGGGAATTTTGTTAAAATCTTCACTGACGCTAGGAGACAGTTTTACGCGCGCATTTTACAAAGTGCCACGATCTATATATAACATGTTTGTTCTAAAATCTATGAAAAATAATCAATTTATTCCTGAGTCGATATATCATTATTTACCGTTTAATGGGTGCGTAATGGACTGGTCCATATAAAGGGTTCTATGATCTTTTGTTAGTAAAATACGCCATTCTTTTAATGATTAGGATTGGGAGCCTTAGAGACGAGTGGTATTCCAACTTATTTATCAGTGACACTGTAAACACGTTAGACGAAATAGGAAAAAATTATCAAGAAGTCCTTTAGAGCTCTCTTCTTTATTCGAGGAGGCCCATTTAAAGCCTAAAGACAAGTTTTTTATCAACTGTTTCCCTTTTCTTTGTCTCGTGGCCTTTGTATTTGGGAAAACAGAGCGTTTTGCAATTTTGATAGTTGAATTTATTTTTGCTCTGCAGCTTGCCTGTCTTTTGTTTTTGGGTAAAAAACCATTTCAGTGTTTTAAATTTCCTTTACAAATCTTAATTTTAAATATAGAATCAGTTCTCCTTATCTCAATTCAAACCAACTTAGTGCGCTTTAATTAGGCTTGTGTGAAAGAAACTTTTTTCTAATTTTCTTCTAAATTTCCAACCACATCGAAAAAACACAAGTTACCGACATAAACTCGTGCTATGTTCGTAAAATCGTTCCGACGTGACGAACGAACATAATTATTTATCAAGTAAAAAGATCTCTGTTCGTTAAGAAGGAAAACTTGATCTAAAGTTCTTTATCTGACGAAGATTTTAGTATAAAAAGCGTATTAAGAACAATAGTTTCAAAGCATTCAATAGTTGGAGTCGCTCTGTTATGGGTTTTCAGCCGAGCGCTGTTTATTGAATTAAGTTGTTAACCAATGAACGGGTTATACCGACAATGGTACGACCTCTCTGCGCTCACTCTATTGGTAATCGTCTAAATGAACCCCAAATTACTCAAGCACAAAGGATAAAGAATTCTGTAATTTCACGAATATGCTTTAATGGTCTTAATTCCGTCCTATAATTGTCGTTGATGACCGATTCTTGTATAAACATAAAAAAGACCCAGAGTCTGGACACTATTTCCAGACCCTTTGCAAACAATATGCCTTCTTTTATCCACTTATTTTTTACCAGAGAAACTTCTAGTGACGTCTTTACTTAGGACCCTTGACCCAAACTTGTGATATTCACATTGACAAATGTATTGAAAATGGGTAAGTAGCATGTGTACAAATTATAAACACCAGTCAGTGCTTCAAATATCGAGAAAAGTCGTCTAAAAGTGCCAACTAGGCGAAAAAGCATGTATTCCATACGATGCCAGGCCGACGCCAGGCAAATTAACATTAAACAAAATATCATTAGATTTTTCATAATGTTGATAATTATCTGTTCAAGTTGAAGCAAGTGGAAAAGTAGACTTCACCAAGCTTGAATCGTGATTATTGCTTGTGCCAATAAAACGGCTTTGAGGAGAGGGACTCGGTGAGTAGGGTCGGCGTTGTAGGTTCGCACCATTTGCGAGAAGACATCTGCCTTTGCGTATGAACCAAAGTCCATGGGAGTCTTTCAAATCTTTTCTTCTCTAGTTTAGCTTTGGATTAAGACGGGCACCTGAGTCACTAAATACAAGCATTACGATAGTAGCTGAGTTGTCCACGCCCAGCTTCCACTCTCTATTGAAGTAGCAACACTCTTCCATCCTGACAGGCATGAAAACTGAGACTGGGGGGGCATATCGCTTTCCAAAGGCTGAGAAATTCTCTCCATTTATTCTGCTTTCGGTTTTGGTTTCATTTTGGGGCCACCTCAGGCGAAGTTTAAAACTCAGGGGGAAAATGAAGCGTGAGGTGAAAAGACTGTCTTAATGCCAAGAAAAAGTATAAAGAGCATAGCACAACCAAATGTGATCAAAAACGAATTGCAATAAGATTGCCCGAAACGATAATAGAAAATTTAATTCCAAAGTTGATTTTAAATATTATTTTACTCGTATTAATTAGTGGTTGTGAAGTCTTGAATTCGATCAGGCTTCATAAAACAATACCGTACTAAAACGGCCCCAAAACCGGCGTATCAGAAAATAAAAAATAACATGTCCAAAACACAAGTCCTTTCTACTGAGAACTCGTTCCTATCAGACCTAGTGTTTGCCTACTAAAACAACTCGCAACAACTTCCCGCTAGTTGTTTATAGTGTGTAAACTCGTTTTCTATTCAAAAGAATATTAGCATTGATATTACATTGTTTTCCAAGTAGAAATGATATGCATTAGGGATCCAGTAAGGGCGAGCGATCGAGCACTTGACAGGTGTACGGTACTGGTTTGAACATTGGTAATAAAATTTCTCATTGTCTATATTCAAACGAGACCGAGTTTTTATTTTATAGGTTTTAGTTTATGGGTGAGAGTTAGAAATAGCACCTGCTACAAACTAACACAATACAATTAAGCAATGTAGATGTAATGACTTCATAAAGCGGCTAATAAGTAGTGTCCAAAATAGGGAAACTTCAAAACGCTGACACACTCCAAACTCGAAGCATGCTTCAAGGTACTATTGGACAATCTATGGCACTGCCAAAAGCTCAGAATCAGTATGTCCTTAGTGATGTTATAGGACTAGAACCACTGTCCTCATCCCGTGAGTATTCCAGGATTTTATTCTTTTTCTTGTTGATATTTTGGACGTTGCATTGAATAAGATGTTGCCAGTTCATGACTGAAAAAGGCAAGCGTTGCCAGACTCCTTGGAACTCCGGCGAAATCTAATCTGCTGCCCGCATCGGATAAAATACCAAATCGTTTGAGTAAACTTTAGCTACAAGTATTCTGACCTGAATTCCGGTATCAGGAAGTGAGTTAATAGATCTAGGAAGTTCATGAGTAAATACTAAGGACAGGAAATAAGTGTATCTTGTTGACCTCTTATTGTCCCTGTGTTCACAGATCCAGTTGTTTATCGAAGCTATTCCTCTGATCAACCTGATCCATCTCGCGGTACCCCTGATAACACGAGCGATAGCGAAAATCCCGCTACTGTTCGAAGAAAGCAAAGAAGGAACAGAACAACTTTCACGAAACAGCAACTACAAGAGCTTGAGAAGGTCTTCGAGAAAAAACATTACCCCGATATCGCTCTTCGCGAAGAACTTGCTGTCAAAATCAACATTAGCGAAGCTAGAATCCAGGTACGTAAAAAACCTTCCTTCCCCACAATCTACTAAGGATTTATCATCTTAATTTCATTGCTGTTCGAATTTACTTTAACACGTAGTTGTAATCTAATTCTAAGGGAGAGAAAAATCGTTAGGCCACTTTGTAATTATGCAGACCATCGCGAATGGGCGTGGCCGTGTTCGAAATCCCCCTAAGTCAAGCCACGAATAATCCTATTACAACATTCACTTAGGTCTTTTTTGCCTCGGAAATTTTTAGACTCGAAAAAGCACTTTTCCCTTGATTTAAAGTAATTGAATTTTAGTATTCTTTACCTTGTACGAGTTGCAGAGATACTGTTAATAACTGAAATATACTCCTTCAATGAGCAAGGAAAAGTTTTGCCAAAGGTCAAAGGATATGAAAATAAATTCTTGTCTTCGTTTCGACAAAGAAAACGTTACCTTTTTCTTTTTCTTGTTCGGTCATGAAAATTCAAAATTTCGGTCAATATTTACCACAGAATCACAGAATCACAGTAATAACAAATCACGAAAAAAAATTGTTCGAACGAAGAAGACGCAAAAATACGAGACCCAAGACGCTCTTCCAAACCATTTGCTTCAAGACTCCTAAGCTGGTTCAAATTAGACAATCTTTTAATAGCGTTCAAAATTGAAAAATTATTTCAACATAGTGAAAAGAATTAGTGTTAAATGGAATTTGCAGGCAAAAAGAATTAGCGCCATTTTCACCCTGCCAATTGATCAAATCATTTCACATCATTTTGATATTTTAATAGTTCGTCTAAAAAGCATTATTTATGCCAAGTTTCGTGCTAGATAGATAGAAACGACAGAGCTTCTTCTCTACGTTTATTTTATATCGAAATTGGAATTTAATTTATTCGGCAAAAGTGATCCATTTTTAGGGGGGAATTTACAAGGTTCTCACGTGAAATGTGTGGTTGTTTTGTGCTCTTAATTCCTCAAACAACTAAAACTTGATCAAATGTTAACGTTTGTTTACTATATTTTTTTGTTTATTTTTCTAGGTTTGGTTTCAAAATAGACGAGCGAAGTGGCGCAAGCTTCAGAATCCAAACCAGTCCGCGCTCTTAAAGAAGAACAGACTTCATCATGAAAGACACAACGGAGGTCAACTTCCAATCGCTCCAAGACCAGGTATCCCTTGTGGAACACCCAACTATTTTCTAAGCCTTCCATCAGGAATGCCTTCCGTCAGTGGACATAGTAGTTATCCAGGTCTGCTGTCTTCGTTGTCTGCTTCTCAAAATTATATGGGCTCGCCACAACTTCCAGTCCACAATGCTCAACTTTGGACCTGCCAAGGAGCGTATCCTAACGAACAGCCTAAAATGGCGCTAGAAGCTCTTCGAATTAAAGCCAAAAACCATTCCTCGTCGATGTCTGCCTTCGAATTTGTTCCAAGTTATCACTAGTGACCTGAAACACGAAGAAATTTGCCATACGGCACTAGAAAAAAAGCCGTTTCAAAGCGGCTAAACTCAGACTTTAAACACTGGAATCAGTGTTAAACTCCTCGCATTCTTCTAGCCCATTCAAAAAAAATAAAAACGTAATAAAGAGGAAGTAATACTACTCTTTATGCTCGTTATTTTGTAGATAAGATTTTGTTTTATTGTTTTCACTCCTAAAAAAGTCTTTGACTTCGATTTTAAAGTTTTTTCTGGTTTAACTAAAAAATAAACCTTAATTTTGGTACGCTACACCCCTAAGGTAGAGTATTTTTTAAGATAGCTTGCTATAGCTAAGAGACGCCACTACTCGCGGCAATGTTTGATCAAAAGTCATAATTGTCCTAAGTACTTTGGTATACACAATAAACTTTACTGACATGAGACATTAGTTAATGAACTCCAGCTAGGAACCAATTTGTCCAAAGACCTTAAAACGAAAAACATATTTAGCTATTTACAAACGTTAGAGTCAATATGCATGTTGCTAAAGAATCTAAAGCCGTTTTTTTTTCTAGTTAGAGTTTAAAAACAAAGGTAAAAGATTATAAAAGTATCACCTAAATGAGATTTTTCTAAAAACGTTTTCGTTAAACATAGTAAATTGAGACTAAATGAGCAAATTTATCTCTGTAGCTTTTTACTAAATACACTTGAATTGGTCGCGAATGGTTAGAAGCTCATTTACAAAACAAATAGCTCGTGAACTTTAAGACTTATTTTGTTTCAAGACGAAACGGAAATGCTTGTACAATCCTTTTGTTCTGTTGAATACTTGGAGAGTTCGAGTTGTTGCTATACGATTCTTGCTTGTAAATATTCTAAATGTATCACACACATTTTCTTGGTATACATTAAACTGTTAAAATCCATAATAAACAAAGAATCTGGAGTGGTAATTTTTGGGGGGAATAGCATTTTGTTTTGAGAGAAGAAAACTCATTCAAACCGAGGTTTTATTCTCCAGTGTCAAAGAGCGATAGTTCACCTGTCATGATCGACAGTCCCGACAAAATATTCTCGTTTTATGCTCTCATTACTCAAAGACCAAACAGTCAAAAACGAATCATTCTAATTCGAAATATTACGAATACAAAAGAAATGACTCTTAAAAAAGCAAATGAAAAAGAGCGGGCTTCCTAAATATATTTATCTCTTTGGAGCGACGTTCAGAATGAAAGCTTCAAAAAAACATTGATAACCAAAGAACGCAATTAACATCAGATCAATATATATTAACGTATCCAGTCCCAATCCTCGTTAAATAGAATACTTAGTACACTTCTGCGAGAAACTGGGGTTTTAGCGTTTCATCCTGTATTCGTGATAAGGCTAGGTTATATTATGAGCGCAGATGTATGGTAAAAAATTGATTGCTCATCGACAGAATAAAACAGAGTGTTTTCAGTTGTTTTCTTTTTAAATTTCGTTTTATATTCAGGGAATTAGAAGTCAGCAAGAAAAAAGGGGAAAACACGTCTCTTTGCGAGTTTGTTCTTACTGGGGACAAAAACCGTGTTTTTGTATTAACTCAAACCAAATCTTCCTAAAGAATTGCTCTGGTCTTTTGTTCGTAAGGTAAATCCGTTGAAACATTTTATTAGAATATTAACACGGTTCTGAAGTCTATTATCATATTGAAATAAAGAGGTTCGTTCGAGTCTTACAACGTTTTTGACACAAAGATGGCGACTGAAAACCTAACACGATTATCTTCCTAATATAAAAAATACAGTACGTTCAACGGAGTGAAGTAATATTTCTATTTTATTCCCTTTTTCCCCCTAGAGCTTCGTAACGATATAAAATGAAACTATTTTGAAAACGTCTTTAAACAAGCTATGTTACTTTTCTGTAAACGTTCTAGTAGATTTGAGTAAAAAATCGAATGGAATTTTCAATTTCTTTCCAGAGTAATTATCATAATACATAGATATACACGCCTAAAGCAGTTTATTAACATTTAAGAATTGATGCATGCGAATACAAACAATTCAAGGTCGTGCCTTATTCTGCCATTTTGTATTGACCAAGTGGTCCTGCTGTTAAATGGAGCTTGAATTAATGAGTTCCTAATTGGACTCAGATCTGTTAATAAAAATTAAAAGAGACTCGACGTCAGTTAGAGAAAAATCTATTCAAACGAGACGACTTTATGGCGACTAGGGTGGCAAGGGAAACCTAGCGAGCGGGTTTGTTATGGACTTTTTCTTCTTTTTTTTATTCAAAGTAATTGAAATAAAAATTTTCACGCCCTTTAGCTGTCAGATTGCAGATGTTTCTGCACTATATGTCTTCAAATAATAATGGGTTTTCCCTCTTTTAGAACTCAGAAAATAAGAAATATAAATACATAGCCTTAAAATACTCGAAAGAAATCCCAAAATGGTAGTTATTTTTGTTCGCCTATTTTTTGGATTTATCCTCGTGTAATTCTCTAATTCGATCGATAATTACAAAAATGGTCATTACGAGCCTCTTACATTTCTTGTTCTGTTTTCCCAAAATAGAATTCGATAGAAAAAATTGCTTACGAGTGATTTCTCTTGGTGTACAGTAACATCTTTAGTAATTCAGCTCAACTTGAATTCGAGTGCTCTAGACTAACGGATATCTCCATTCACCTTTAGATATCTTTGTTAAGTATTTTCGATTATAGAAGTCTTTTCTTTCTTTGTTCTAAATAATGATATTCGCAGTTCTAGAGAGCTTTTCACGATAAACGAACTTCCTCTTCGTTTCCCGCGCTTTTGTGCCTAATGGTAGGACTATTTGCTCGGTTTTAGCATAACTACTAAGCTTAATCTGAAGGCTTTCTTTCCTATATTCTTTATTTTTTTATGCAAAAATACCTAAGTTATGAATCAATACTCGTCTCGTAAAGGAAAGCCAAGATTTTTCTAGAAAGATCACAAAGGTTAAAATAATCATAAAATGAAAATAATAATAACAATGACAATAATAATAATAGTAATAATAATAATAGTAATAATAATAATAGTAATAATAATACAATGATTTTATGAAAAGAAAGAATTCTCAAATCCTCGAATGAAACTAGTTTTTTTTTTTCACCTTGAAAACCAGTTTTTTTTAAATAGGATTTTATAGAACACCGCAACACTAGACTAAAACTTGACGTATTGATTATTCCTACCAATAGCTAGTTCAAAACAGCATAAATATTGAATACGTTTTCATGGAACCGTTTCAGTTTTTTGGTTCCTTTCATCTCACAGTTAAACACCTTTTACCGTACAACAGT
Organism: Actinia equina; assembly: GCA_011057435.1. Classification (NCBI taxonomy): domain Eukaryota; kingdom Metazoa; phylum Cnidaria; class Anthozoa; order Actiniaria; family Actiniidae; genus Actinia; species Actinia equina. Next base: position 17,099 of record WHPX01000463.1, on the reverse strand, counting down.
AGTCTACATTTTAAAACAATTATTCATATATTCTAGTAATATCTCTATCGATTAAATACAAACGCATAACCCACTAAAAATAATTCAAATAGTCATAATTGTAACTAGATCGTTTGTATAGTGGAAAGACGGTTAAGGAAAATTAATATTTGTTAAAATAACTTGTTAATTTACTCCCCCCAAACTTCGTAAAACAACACTTATTTTTAGGTCAGTTTTGGCTATTAAGTGGTTCAGACTACGAATTTTTGACGACAGCAGACCTCGGGGGATAATTTAGATTATTCGTATACCCTTGTATATTAGCATTTTATTGAATTTTCTTATCCGTCTTACTTTCTCATCTCATAAGTTGATTAAACTCGCCTTGTGGAAAAAACATTGACGCTACCAAGGCCAACAAATCTAGAAAAAATTTCACTCATTACAAAACTTGGTACATCATTAGAAAGCTTTTCCTTCGACAGAAGCTAGAAATATGCCCTATATTTCAACACGATCAAAAAATCGTTTTCCAAAACCGTTATATATGGAATTTTGTAGAATTACGATATATTAGTTACTGAACCGTTAGAAAGCTAAAGTATGTAAAAGAAAAAGAAATAATAATAATAAAAAGAAAAATTCGATTGGGAATATTGCATACAGTAAATTATAGCTGAGTCTTTTAGTGTAATTGTGCCGCTAGGCTGCAGCACACGTTATATAATTTATTCAATTTTACATTCGAATAATCATTTTACGCTGATATATCAATTATAGTTTCTGGATTTTACGTCTCGTAGTTTGAGCTCGAGTTCGACTTAAACAACGGAAAGCCATTTCACTGTCGAGTTATTCATTAGTAAATCATTTTAACATCATTGGAAGCCTTTTAGTGTCATGTTGCGTTCCCATTTTGAGTGATACCTTTACTGGGCATGCGTATGAAAAGCATATTTTTTCTCAGTCTTGTTGTGAGGGAGGTTGTGAGGCAAGTTGGCGTCATAAATTGAAACGTGTCAGTATTAATTAAATACCTAAATCATTCATGATCGTAAACACGGATTTACCTTTTGAAGCTGTTTCTTTGAGAATTATGAAGTAAGAGGGAATGATTAAATAGGGAATACCGTGGGCTAATTCTGTTTTTTTTTTTAAAGATTCATCTTCTTCTCTCTTTTTTTCTTTTAATTTCTTCCTCTTTTTTCCTTTTCTTCTCCCTTCCCTGCTCGTAAATTAATAAGTTTTGTCGTCTAACTCCTCTTCTCTCCGGCTTTTCTGTTGAATATTGGGCGCGTAGGAGTTGGAGTTATATGTACTATATGACTGTGTTAGTGGGGGCATATGATGGGCTAAGAGGCAAGATGGACTAAGGGCAAGTTTTAGAGCTGATAAACATCAAGACGCTGAAGTCAGCAGGCCAAAAATTTAATTAATGTTTGCTATTTAGAAAATAACCACCCTTTTTCTTGTCAAAAAAACTGCATCTTTCTCATCTTAAAATAAGTTCAACTTATTCTCTCGATCTAAAATTTGTCTTGATCAATCAAACATAAAACTTCTACAGCTCAATGAGGCCTGAAAAATATAACAAGGAGAAGACACATTAAATTATAATAAACAGCATTTAACAGCCTTGAGCCTGTAAACTTAATATGTTTCCTTTAAATGGTGACTCATTTTCTAACTAATGTTTACTAGTTTGTCAGTAGAAAACATAATTGCTCGCACTGAATTCGAAACGGCCATATTGATTCAATTCCATAATTTACTTTGAAATTCTTCAATTAATGTTATCTTTAATTGATTTATGAAATGAAAAGCAAAAGTCTATTGATTCTGCCATAATAGCTAGTCATGTTGAAAAGGCTAATGAAAAAGACATACAGTATTACTAACTATGTGTTTAACACATTGTTTGTCAGTCTTGTCGGCTTTCTTGTTGATTAGATTTGAACTCAAACACGACCGAAGTCATTCATTCCGTGGTCCCAAAAACCATTAAGAGAGAATTCTTGTCATATTCAACCCAGCGGTGAGTGCCAAAAACTATTTACTTGAAGAAAGGCTGTTGTACAAGGCTAAAATCTTGTTATTCACAAAGTTTAATCTTTTTGGATGGAAATGGAAATTAAGTGGAATCAAAGTGTTAACCCAAAGCAAACATTTGAATCGAAAATGAGTCTTAGGCCTTCATTTGCTTATTTCCCATATTAATTATCATATATTTTTCTATAAAAGAGCCTGACATAGCAACATTCTAACACAAATGCAACAAAACTTCTTTGTACGACTGAAAATACCGGTTCAAACAGGCATTTTATCATAGTACATCAGTTTCTAACTGTTAAAAAAAGGTTTTGAGTGTTAGCCCAAAACGAAAATTGGGAATAAAAACTCACGACGAAAGTCTAGTTTTTGGCGCTTTTTGCCATTATCGAAAATTTTTTGCTCTTACCACTTTCTTAGCCTGCGCCGGTGCAGCCGGCCTCAACCTTACGGTCAGAAAAGTCCGGCTGCAAGGCTACACTTTCTCTATTTCAGCTTTTTCAAAAGTTTTTCGTTCAAAAGTTTAAAAAATCACTTGTTGACACAGGTTGCTTTGCGTTTGTTTCCATAATTAGAAAACTCATTGGTCTTGATTCTATTATTTTTGTTTGTTTAACTCCTGCTCATAGTTAATTTGACACTGATTATTGATTGTCTTCCAACAGATGTCTATCTTTTTTGTCCTCAGAACAAAATAGCTAAGGGGAGCTTAACTGAAGATAACTATAACATGGCATTTTACAATTGTCACTCGGGACCCCGTTTGCTCCCGGTAATGTACTCTGCACGAAATGAAAAAAGCCTTTTGTATTCAGCTTTTATTCAAAATATCTAAGCTAGTGACTAAAGCCCCGTCCACCGACGCATGCAGATATTCATTTTGAATTATATTTTTTATTTGCGCAACTTTTCGAAATGGGATGCGCGGGGAAAAAGATTCGAATTGGAAAGAATTTTTTTTGAAAAAAATAATTAAGAAACTAAATAGAATTAGAATAAGAATTGTATTGAAGATAAAAACTCAAAAATTATATGCTCAAAAATCCTATTTCAAAAGTCCTAACCAGGAATAAGTGACCTCTAAGTCTGCCTCAGTAAACCTATACCCCGTTGACGCCCGGTTGTACGGAAGGTAGGATAGCGCTATCCGAGGAATAAATCTTATATCTTATTAAAATGATTTATTGGATAAGAGCATCATCTTATCCACTGGATAAGGATTTATCCATCGGATAGCGCTATCCACCCTGGCGTACAATGCCAGAAGGCATGCACAGGGCCCTGTTCATTTTGTACGAAGGGTCCAATGAATAAGTCGATGCTGTTATCCAATAAATCTAGAAGATAAATACGATTTATGCGTCCCTTCAGAGATATTCGATCGATTTCAAGTTGAAAAACATTTTGCTACCGAAAGAAAAATCAGTTGGTTTCCTACTGTGTAACGGGTATAAAAGTTTGTCAAAAAAGTATTGGTCATTGATTAGCTTGAGGGAGGCTGCTAAGCTCGAAGGAAGCGTAAGGGTCGCACCAGATGGGGTCGTACGATGGGTAGCTTCTTGTGATAGTCAGAGTACCCCCTCCCCCTTAGAAATATCGCGCGGTTTGTAACCAAGTTCCCGGATGTGCGAGTTTTTCGGTGTGTTTGCAAGAGTTTGTTAGAGCACTCCTTTTCACCCCTTAGTTCTTGTGATAGTTGTTCGTTTTAACGCGATAAAGAATTGGTTAGCTGCCTAACATTCATCATTAAACAAACATGACGATAGAACATACCCTGCGAGCAGTAGTTATCTTTCTTACCAGTCTGTAGGGTTGAGCGTAAAGCTGGGAAGCGGAAATTAAAAGACCCCCACAAGCAGGGTATTTTAAATTTGCTTAGTTCAGAAATATGCCAAAATGCAAATAATTTTAGGCGCGGACACTAGGGCTGTCCACAAGCACACAAGTTGCTCCAAAAAGTGCAAAAAGTTGCTCAAAAAATCCAAAAGTCGCTCGAAAATTGCTCAATAAAAAGTTCATATTTGCAATCAATTTGATGGTTTAATATGATAGAATAGATGTTATGACGGTTTTGGCCGCCATTTTGACGAGTAGGCAAGAGTCTAGAAGGCGCGGTTACCAAGTGCCACAAATGTTTTGTACATTTTTATAGAATGACGGCGAAACAGTGATAAAAACTATTGCTGATTCTCTTTATTGTGGGCAAAAATACTCTCGATTATTCAAGGTAAGGACCCGTTTTAATCATAGCAGGAGAGCCAAGCTCATGGGATCAATATTTTGATCGATTCGAGCCGATTTTTGTGAATCGTCTGGCACCGGCCAAGTCCACATGGATGGATGCGTGCAAATCAAAACAAACACGAATAATAGCAATACACTTTATTTTCTCTCTAAATATGCAACAATTAAGTTAATTAACTTTGTGGAGAAGCAGGTAGGAAAAGATTTTCCCAAGATCGATGGATGACCATTTAGTCATGTCATCTTGCCAGTTTTCAGACAATCTTGGGTCACTAATCCCATACTTTGAACAATAAAATTCCCGAATTTTATTATTATTTTAAAATGAAAAGGCCGGGGGACACGTAGCACTGTATTGCTATTAGGGGAGTGTTCGGGGGTACACGTAACACGGGGGAACACAAAACGCTGTGACAGTCACTCGATAAATTTTAAAAGAATGTATGGGACTTGGTAACCGCGCCTTCTAACCTTTTGCCTACTCGTTAAAACGGCGGCCAAAACCGTCATAAAATCTATCCGGTGAATAAGTAAGTAATGTCTATATTTACTGAGGGCAATACTAAATATATATAATATTTTACACAAATTTATAAATCATGTATATATACTGTACTATAATAAATTTGTAGTCAGTCATGTGATAGATAAGCAATATATAAGCAAATTTATAGTCAATCATGTTATAGTCAGCTTTAATAGATGTATAATCTAAGCATAACAGGGCTTCAGCTGTACTTCACTGTACCGCGGAAATTAAAAAAAAAAGCAGGTTAAAGCAGGTAGGAAAAGATTTTCCCAAGATCGATGGATGACCATTTAGTCATGTCATCTTGCCAGTTTTCAGACAATCTTGGGTCACTGATCCCATACTTTGAACAATAAAATTCCCGAATTTTATTATTATTTTAAAATGAAAAGGCCGGGGGACACGTAGCACTGTATTGCTATTAGGGGAGTGTTCGGGGGTACACGTAACACGGGGGAACACAAAACGCTGTGACAGTCACTCGATAAATTTTAAAAGAATGTATGGGACTTGGTAACCGCGCCTTCTAACCTTTTGCCTACTCGTTAAAACGGCGGCCAAAACCGTCATAAAATCTATCCGGTGAATAAGTAAGTAATGTCTATATTTACTGAGGGCAATACTAAATATATATAATATTTTACACAAATTTATAAATCATGTATATATACTGTACTATAATAAATTTGTAGTCAGTCATGTGATAGATAAGCAATATATAAGCAAATTTATAGTCAATCATGTTATAGTCAGCTTTAATAGATGTATAATCTAAGCATAACAGGGCTTCAGCTGTACTTCACTGTACCGCGGAAATTTCTCTTCTTTTCTGTAGGATTGCTCTGCACTTTCCTTTCTCGGGAAATACTAGCTTTCGTTGGCACGCTCAAATTAGCTCCAGCATTGTCTGCTATTGTTAATGGGCTTTGTTCTGTGAAGTAAGATAGTCTTCTACTTCAGCGTTGCGTGCAACAAATTGCGGTCTGTTATGGCTCACAGCATCAATTACATGCAACTTGCACGCGATGTTGCACCGTACGCTTGTGTCTGTAGCTTAACAAAATCTTGTCGTACGATTTGTGATTACGACGTTTAAATGATGGCGTCATTTGACTCCCACTACCATATAGCTTCGCGAATTTTCTTTCTTATTAAAATATGTATTTCCTAATGAGAATAGTAAGCCAATTGGTGCTAATTAGCCGAACAAAGGAAAGTGTGCACTGAGGATGTGCGTCAATGACGCCATCGTTCAAACGTCCTATTAATATGTACTTGCAGAGGTACTTGAAAGTTCTTAAATTGCACTCGCCTACGCGTAGTAAAATCACACTATCAAGCAACCATATCTGCTGGACACTGGTGAAAAACGCACTGCGCACGCTCGGAGATGGCGTACGTAACTAAGGGCAACTCATATTTTTGATGCCAGTGTTTTGATTGTTTTCGAATTGTTTTACAAAATCACAAAACTTAAGAAAAATACTGAAAACTTAAGGTTTTCCTTTTCGCAATAGCAAGATAATTTCGATTGTGATACACAGCTGATTTATACAAAAAAACTTTTGTTTATACAAAAGCAAAAATTATCGTTGAAAATGTCGCCACTCGCGGCCCGACGTCGACATCCAGCATGACTAATTTGCAGATAATCACATGGTTGGATTCTATGTAAAGAAATCTAAAAATATCTGTAAAATTCCAAAACGAATATTTAAGGAATAGCCTTGTTGGTTAAAATAAGGCATACTTTTATAGATGTGATAAATTGCTATTGTTCGTCATTTTGTTTTTTCTCCCAACGCATGCGCAGTGCGTTTTTCACCAGTATCTATCTGCTGTCTCATGATATACTCAAGGCAAAAACTCGGAATTTCGTCCGAAACGTGTCGTAAATCACGACTTTCGGTTCCGACTCACGAAGGAATCCTATTTGGTCAGCGGAGTAGTATTTTACGCAGGCGCGATAGGGGTATAGCTGATGACGAAACAAGGGTCAGCCTTTCAAATCGTGATTCTCACACGCCAGACACTTCACTGGAAAAAACTGCTCTAAAAGCACACATATTTACCCCAAAGAACCCTAAAAACCAAGTAAGTAAGTACAAAAGGGTCTGTTCAATATGTGGGATTTTTATTATTGATTATTTATTTGTTTTTAGTGTAATTTTGAGGACAGTTTTACAGTGTTACAAGTGCATAAATCAGCCGTCGTTTCTAGTAACCAGATCAACTACCGGCTTTTTAAAAATTCTACTAATTTTTTCTTAGAATGTTCTTTATCCTTTGTGTTGTGTGCCCTATTTATTTCAAAATGAACCTTTCAAAGTATTGTAAGAACTTTCCCCTTTTAAAATGTTGTTTTTATTGCGATGAAAGATGATCACATAACGTAACATGTTACTTTTAGATAATCTTTACTAAGTCGTCGTTTCTTTGTGATGAAATAAGTTGTGTAAAATAGGAATAAGCCTAGTATTTAACACAGAAGTGCCAATGAATAGTTCTTTGATGTTCTGTCTATGTTGAAGCTCTCAGAATTGTTTGAATTTTATTTCCGCTTCCAAACAAGCTCACATTTTTAATTCGATAACCTGTTATGCAATACCATTGGGACAATTTTTATTGACGTATATGCTTATAACTATTTGAATCTCATTCCTCCACATTGTGACTTTTTCAACATTATTTGAGCCCGAGGTTACTTTTAAAGATCTCTTATACTAGCTATCGTTGAACTGAAATAACCTTTGGAATCAACCTTGACGGAAATTATCTATTAGTCCTCATGTAATTTTAGGCTCTTGTATGACATCAAAATTATTTTAAGAGAAATCTTAAATACGTATTGTTTTACATAGAAAATGCATTCTGTTGTAAGTTAAGGAGTTAAAGAGACTCAATAATTTCTCCCTCCATTATTTTGATTAATGATAACAACCAAGTCTGGTCTTGTATTGCCTTGTATCTGCATGGTCACAGGTTCTTATTGATTTTATATGGAAATTTTAACAGTAACATGACAAATAAAAAACATGCTTCTCTGTACTATGATATAAACAGGCCAAGAGTTATAGATCACGGGAGAAGTATATGAACACAAGATATAGACAAGAATTTCCCTTGCTTCCTGATTGCTGACCAGCTAGTCATTTCTATACAAACAGAACATAGCACAGTCTTCTGATTGGATTTCTATTGTATTTCTATTTAAGCAATGAGTATACCAGCGGGAGATGCAGCCAAAGGAGCCAAGGTCTTTAAACAAAAGTGTTCACAGTGTCACACAGTAGAAAAGGTAATCTTACATTAAAGATATAGGGGAGTAATAGTGCTTTACTCTTTCATTATATTCATATACCTAGGGTGAGTTTCAATAGTCTGCTTTTATAAAGTTGATATGACCTTGGGGGAGTTGACCTTTACTGAATAAGTTAGGCAAAATGCATTCACTGCTATCATTTTATACAAACACCTAATAGTATAAATACTATGTCTTAATAAACCAAGGATATTAGGGTTAACTATATATAATATATTGTAAGGTGGTTAGTTTTTTTACATCTGCGTTCATGTTAATAATTCTATGACTATGGTTAAATGACTATAAAAAGGTGTGCAGAACGTGCTATGCCATGATGGTGGTGGTGCTGTATCTATGCAGGGATTTCAAATTCTGTGAATGGCTCTTGTCATGATGTTATGTCATGCGATATGCAGACTATGATATTTCATAGTCATACAAAATCAAGGTGTCCTTTTATTTACTCAGGGAGGTAAACACAAGACAGGTCCCAACCTTCATGGTCTATTTGGGCGCAAAACTGGCCAATCTGAAGGCTTCTCATATACTTCTGCCAACCAGAATAAAGGTATTACCTGGGGTGAAGATACATTATGGATTTACCTCGAGAATCCCAAGAAATATATTCCAGGTATGTCTCAATTACTTCTCATCAGGACGTTTTGATTTTTGGATAGTTTTGTTTCCAATGATAGGGAAAACTCAAATTAGATTCTATGATCACTGAGTTTCATCAGCACAATAAATCATGTCAGAGCGCACCATCCATGTTTGGATGAAATCAGAGCACTTGTTATATTGTGGCTACGTTATCATTTTATTTTGTCACATAAATTGAAAAAACTTGCTTTGCATAATTCATTATTTTTCCCCTTTTTCCTTTCGTCTCCCATATTTTTTCACTTTTTATTTTTTCCCCTACAGGAACCAAGATGGTGTTTGCTGGACTAAAGAAAAAGACTGAACGAGCAGATCTGATTGCTTATCTTAAGGAATCAACCTCAAGCTGATTTGCGAACAATCTCCAGTGAAATCGCAAATTTTTAAAAACATTGGATAAGTCAAACATTAGCATTTTCCTTGTAAATTACTGTGTATACTGAGGCAAGACTGAGGCAAGACTGTGTTATTCAAATTTGTGCATGCATGAGTGCATTATTTTTATTTTGCGGCTTTAAACAGCTTTTTTAATGTTTTAGCCGCACATTCTTTGTCTAATTTTTGCTTTAACTGTGTTATATGCTGGGCTTTTACGGAGATGTCAATAAATAATAAAAAATAGCTGTTGCTGTTTATTAATATTATTAGTGGTCTTCTCATCTATTCAAAGTTAGATAGATTCTATTAACCTACAATCTTGTACCTGAAGTCCTCCCATGTCTTCCTGTAGTCAACTTATGGTAAGACTGTCTTACCCAGTAACAGGCTACTGACCAAAAAGTACTGATTAACCCATTGCTCAGTATCAGTATAATTTTATTTGTTGATAGTGTTGATAAAAATAGAATGATACCTCCAGATACCATGAAGTGCGATATGGCAGCATAAAGCATTGATGACTATGCTGGAAATTTTAGAGGTTAGCCAGCCTCTGGCCGTAGATGATTAACACCCAGCTTGCTATGACCAACAGTTTTTGAATTTGATAAATTTGCATCGTAATAATGTAATAATAATAAATATAATAATAATAAATAATAATAATAAATAATGAAATTAACCAGCCTAGACTTAGTCCGCTGGTCAATGTAAACATGATATATACAGACAAATAAAATTTGCTATAATAATAACAATGGGGTTCTTATATAGCGCATTTTACATGGTATCAATGCGCTTTACAATCATGACCAGTGGAGGACTTTACGGCTGTGTATTAAGGCGCTAGTAGCAGCTGTGCAGCTTACAATCATGAGTGATTCGTTAGTAAGTTAGCATTAATGAACAGTGTACAATGACAGTGCAATGAACCAATGTTCGGTATCTCTGAGAACTGGTCATGACCTATGGTCACTACTTTTCATGTAGGATGTATTTTGTAAAACCTCTACACTCATGGTAAGAGGCATTTTATAGCACTTCCATTGAAGGGAGGAAAAGGTGAAGATTTGCTCACCAAAAGTGTGTATAAATAGGAATATAAACGGCATAAAATTAAAACATGCACAATGAAATAAAATCAAAAACATGCGTACTCCTAGGTACTCTGCGGACTGACACGGTTTATTTAGGTTTTCATGTTTTGGGATTCCTGTGCTAGATAACAGCTGCTTTGGGCTTCCTGTGCCAGACGTCGAGCATGCGTTTTCGGAATCAAAATGGCGGCTCGATGAAGTTTGAAAGTTTTCTAGAAATTTGTTTTTAAAATATCGAATAAATTACGCATTTTTAAACTCAGTTATACAAGAATCATGTCAGAGGACGACAATGATGCTCCTAAAGCAAAAAAACAGCGCATTTACTTTGGAAGTTTAGAAGAAATTGAGAGAGAACGTTTGTCGAAGGCAAGCGCGCCAAAGACGGAGAGCTCAACAAGTACTTCAGCGGATGGTAGAAGAAAAGAAAATGGAATGTCTGATGCTATTATTGCGGGTATTCAAGCCGGGAATATTAATATCAGCGAAGGTAAGTCTGTTATTGTACTTTCTTGTTTTTTTTCCACCCTGTATATATTAACGCTTACTCTTGGCTTAAAGTCTTTCCAGAAAATATTCTTCAAATTGATTATGAACTTGCAATGGATGGGATAATTGATGTTAGACCACTGTCTTATTATATTAAAATTGAGATATTTTGGAAATTCTAATCTTCCTCTATGGGGGATATTTTCTGGAACTATCCAATATGCCCTCCTTTGACCCTCCCCACCCCTTGGAAATGCCATTTTGTCCAAATGTAATGTAATTTTCTTTAGGAGAATATCAAGATCTTTCAGAGGACAATACCATTGAACGCCACAAAGAACTACTAGCTGAGTTGAAAGAAGAAAAAAGGTAGAGGACACGAGTATTCAGTGAGAATGTTCATGTGCTTGCATAACATGTTATCCCTTCCTGTGTCACAACCAAATTTGTGGTGCGAGCTCTTACAGTCATATGAAAAACTACTGTGGTGCTCTTATGAGCCACTGGTTTGGGCTGCTGTCACTGCAGTCACTCTTTCCACTTTCACCTCGGTGTCAAATATTTTTCATGTAATGTTTCAAAGCCGACAATGAGGACTGGACAAGATTTCAAAGTCCGCGCAATTAGTTCAATTAATTGCAAGGACTTTGAACTCTTGTCCAGTCCAATTTGGAGGCTTTGAATGACTTCTCATCTCATTAATTATTCGACTTAGAGTAACTGGAACACAATTAATTCAGTCCTAGGACTGAATTAATTTTGTTCCAGTTACTAGGACTGAATTAATTTTGTTCCAGTTACTCCAGACTGAATGCATTCCTTTCACAGCACTTTACCAGGTTTCAAGTAACATCATGTGGCCCAAAAATAGCCCATTGATTGGATGGTTTACTCAGGAATTATTAATGAGTATGAGAAGTTATATATATATATGTGTATTTTTAAGGCTCGTTTGATAACAGTACCTACAGATATTGCTTCCGTGAAAGCAAGGGCTACGCGAAATAAGACAACCAATTAGTAAGTATATTACTTTCAATTTATTGAGTGCAATATCCATGCTTGCAACACCTTAATGTTTCACTCTGTACACATTAAGGGGAAATAAGTGTGACTTTGAGCAACTATTCATTTGGTCCTCACAACTTGTTATTATTTTTTAGCTTTATTTGGAGAAGGGGCCCTAGAAAGAAGAGAAGATTACGTGCAATACTTTCAGAATTTGGTAAGATAATTTTTATTAGAAAATAATAATAATAATAGGTATAAGCTATGGTATTCAAAGTATGAATGTTGTTGTAATTGCTTGTTTGATTAGGTGAAGATATTACGATAGAAGATAAACAACAGCAGGAAGAAATACCACAAGTAAGTTTGAACATCAGAATCTGGTTGTGTTGAGATTGTCACACATTGGTTATTGTTCTGTAATGGATAAGTCACCATTTTTCCATAGGAACTGAAGAGTTTGGTACCATGAGGACCTGATGAATTAAGGATTGCAAGAATATGGATAGCTATTATTCCCTACCAGGTAAAGCATCATTCTTATGTTATTCTATAATCCAACCATACTGTCTTCTGTCCATCTATCCATCTACAAGTTATATCCCACTATCCCATCTATCCCATCCATTCATCCATACAATCTATCCATCCATCTATCATCCCATAATTGTCTTCCATTCATCCAACCGTCCATTCATTTATACATACTGTATTCATCCGGCCATCTATCTGCCCTTCCGTCCATCCATCTGTCTGTCTGTTTGTCTATCCATCTATATCCTATCTATCCCATCAGTCCATCCATCCATCCATCTCCTATCTATTAAACTGTCTGTCTGTCCTGTCTATCCATCAATCCGATTTAACCGATTTGTATAAGAATAGTTTTTGCTTATCAGGAGCCAAAATCTGGAACGCTCTTCCAGATGCCTTAAAAAGCGAACCCTCTATCAATGTTTTTAAAAGGAAAATAAAAAAAGCATCGATTTAGCATTGACAACACTGAAAATTAGTAATTTTTTTTAAATCGATGTATATTCATAGCTTAGCTTATTTAGTTTTTAATGTATTAATGCACGGCTTATAGGTAGAACAGATTTGTATATAATTTATGTAACTATTTGATATAATTACCGTGGTAAATAAAAGTTTTTCCGATTCCGATTTCCGATTCCGATCCATCCAGCCATCCATTCATTCATATATTCATCCAACCATCTGTCTGGCCCTTCCATTCATCCATCCATCTGTCTATCTATCTGTCCATTTTGCAATCTGTCTTGTCTCCATCCACCTCCATACCATCCTCCATCCAATCCATCCATCCATCCATCCTCCCATCCATCCATCCATTCCATCCTCCCTCCATCCCTCCATCCATCCGCCCATCCATTCATCCATCCATTCAACCACCCAATCACTATTCATTTCCCAACCATTTTTTTTTATTTCCATCTCAAGAGCATGCCAGAGATTAAACAGCACGAATATGCAAGCCAGCCAGACCCCGAGCAAGCAGCAAAAACACAAGAACTGCAATCGGAAAACTAAGGGTAGATACCATGGAACTAGTACAAATCATATTTGTACATTTACTTTTGATTAACCCCTCCCCCTTGGAGCAAAGTCATAAAAAAGACCACTGTGGTGAGGAGGAGTACTGGAATTATCCTTTAGATAGAAAAAAAAATAACCTTAATATTCAATTGTTGTTTTTCACAGTCTTTAAATACGTTAATGGCAGTCCGATTGGAGAGATGACAGGCCTTCTCAATTTCTATCTGTCAGTTTCAACCAATTCTAAGATTTTTATGGTTCAAGCCCACTGCATCTTGGTAAGATTTTACCATACAACAAAAAGAGTGCATGCATTAGCACAGAATAGTTCCCTTTTTAATCTAGTTCCCGGTGTGAGCCATTTGAAAGGTAGCCAGTCTTTGCATTAAGGATGAGAACGAACATTGAGCTTGGAATAATAAGACATGATATATTGTCCCCAAGAAGGTGTCTATAACATTTCATTACAGGCTCACTATTCTTCATTGCTTCGATCAAAGGCCACGGCTAAGTGCTTTCAGATGGATGTCCTGTGACTGTGAAAAGGTCTAATAGAAGCCACCCCACCCACCCACGTTTTCCTATTCTTTTAACTTTGGTGGTCAAGTAGAGGGCGTGGGGAATTGCGACCTGTTTTAAAATGAACGATGGGTTTCAACAGGAGCCCACAAAAGAAACAAAAGGAGTACCCCAGGGCAGTGAATAGTGAATGTGAGGGTACTATACAAGCAAATCTCTTGTTACCTAGCTGTATGGTAGAACATGAACAATAATTTGATGATTTCATTGTCAGTCACTTACAGGAGGTGGTTTGTGCAAGCTTTGAGGTCTCGTCCCAAATTGGTAGACACCCCACATAAAAAAAGTCAATTTTAAAAAGGTATGTCAAATTCACAGGAAAAAATATCTTGTTGACAGGCATCCGTTAGATGCATGGGGTGACAATCAAAAATCTTTTTGCCGTTATGTAAAATTTGTCATATAAGACATTTCATGTGATGTCTTGATAAGAGCGTAGCGTATTGAAGCATACACAACCGTCTCCCACTCTAATAAAACAAAAAACAAATATATAATACAAATCTGTTTTGTAACTCGTTGCATGCCCACTAAATTATTTAAGAGAGGGGCTGCCATGCTATTTATCGTACTGTGTTCTAAGAGTCACAGGTATCCAAGCGTAAGTATTTAGATACATAACTATTTTTGCCGTTTCACTAGGTCATACTGACAACGTGTAGGTGCAATAGTGTTCCTCCTCCAAAGCACATTATCTCTTGTGACACTGGTACCATGCTTGCATCGGCTCCGCAGATGGAGCTGTTAAAACTAGGGCCCTTAAAACATCTGTAAGTCCATAGATTTGTCTTTCCAAGATTTGGGATTTGTGTTGAGAGCTAGCTGAATATAGTCTCATACGGTCATTGACACCATGAGTCTTACATTTAATAGAATATAACACCTATCCGAAATTGAAAGGGCATGAACAAGAGTATCACTCGTGTCATAACCATCCCTCGGACCGCTTTCTCAGGCCCATTTGGTAAGTTCCAAACTTTAATGGCTTATACCATTTTAGAATTGAGATAATATAGGGGGCACAATTCTGGTTCAAATTTCTGTAACAAAAATGTAAATGGCATCAAGATAATTTTAGATGTACTTATACATGTAAGAATGTATGAGTACTCGCTATTGTATCATTATTAGAATACGGAACTCCAATAGTTGGTGAGAAGGAGAGCGTCTTTCTCTCACATGGGGAGTGACTGTTATCTGGCTGTGTTTGATTATGAATTGCGCCTTCTGTCTTCGACACTGGTTTTTCCGACTAACATAAATCAAGTGGTAAAGATTTCAACATTTAAGTTTTTATAAAGATTTATTCAAATGGTCTTTTTTTACTTCAGGCATTTAGGTGTGAAATTGATCTAACTGGGCTATTATTGCACTTAACTTTTGTAAACCCCCAGTTGCGACCAATGGGAATTCCCGGGTCGTGAGGGATGGTTTTGTTGTTGATGAATTCTGAAAAGGGTCGAGGTTATTATAAATAAACAAAAGATTTCCAAATGTCTTCTTAGGGGTAAATTCAGATGAACCACATACCAGAGATGTCCACGATGGATCTCATGTCCCATGAATTTCCTTTGGGGGGTTCTTAAACATAGGTCCTCAACAGGGGGGGGATGGAGGGGGTTGAAACTTTTATGCAATAACCCATCTTGATAGTAACTGCATTTTAAGAAGGTCATAAAGCCATCTTTTATATATAGGGTTGGAGAGAGATGTTTTTCTTTATTCTTCTAATCTACAACATTCTAACTTGAATATTACTCTTTGGGGGTCTTATGTTTTTGATAACTCATGGCGAATATGGGGCTCTAGAACATTAAGGACTACTTACCTCAGGTTTATCGACTTCAGTAAATAAAATCAGATATCTATCTAAACTGTAAAAAACATCTACATTGGGGTTAGCAAAAGTGATGGACAAACAACGTTTCACTGTGATTTTTATGTCTCATAGATTGCAAGCTTTTTGCTGATACAATGACTTAAAAGGACCTTATTTATATAAGCATAATGTCCCTGTGGCAGTTACAGTATGACCGAATACCTTAAGGTGGTCATAGTCTTCGCATTGATGCTGTAAAAGTGACACCGTTTTTTGTTATTCCTCTCAACATCACTATGTAACACCTCCATCATTCTCTTTTCTCTCATTGACTCTGATGAGGACTAACGTCTGAAACGATCAGTCTACTACTTTCTTACGCATGATGATAATTATCTACTACGACGCATTTTTTTAGTCTACCATCCTATTCAGCAATTATCTGCAAGAGTCCACAGATAGAGGTCTATGGCATTGCTTTCCAACGATGGGATCATTGTCAGCAACTGGTAGGTATTTGTGTTGGTTGTACTGGGTACCCGAGCTCTGTTACCCTGGATTCAGCAGGGGGGAACAACCGTGAATAAAGCTATTATATTTTCCGTTAAGTGGAGTAGAAAAATTCTCCCCCTTCAGAAACTTGGAGAGAAAAACGGTTGGAAGAATTTTCCAAATTTATTGAAGGCATGAAGGATTAGGACTCAGCAAACGAGGTCTATAACAACTCGATTTGCTGAATGTCATCGTAGCTAGCCCACATGCCGCGAATAGCAGAATGTGTAAAAACAAATCAAAATCGATGGAGGATGACTTTTTGCTAATTTACCAAAATTTCTAAGGGACCATAGCCACCCTCTTGCTCACATCTGAGACGAGTCTACCAAATCAAGCCGAGACACTAGAATTAAGCAGACAAAAGGCTAAAAAGCACCATGCCACAGCTGAGCTGGTGGTAGTGTTAGTCGTATGTTTGCTGGTGGTAGTGGTGTCCGTTCTTTATAGATAACTGTATAATGATACTTGTTGCTTACAGTGGGACTGTGATGCATCGTCGTGGACTGTATGATGACGTTGCGTACCAGGACAGTGTGTCAGTGTCAAATTGAGTTCTCTGCAGAAGGTCTTAGCTAATGATTTGGGGGCCCATAATGGGTATGGAAAATACATTAATTTATTTATTTATTTATAATATTATATTACCCTCCTACCCCTACATTCATCGACTCCTTCACAAAAGCCTTTTGTATGATTTGACTGGATGTTGATTTGATTTGTTTGCTTGTTCATTAGTTTGTTCGTTTATTCTGTCTTACGTTCATAATCATATCATATTGGTTCGCTGTTTCGTTCATTCGTTCGTTCATGTATTTACATGGTTATCATTCTTCATTTCTTTCGTTATTC
>WHPX01000462.1:0-52698 GCA_011057435.1 Actinia equina | reverse complement strand
TTCGAGATAGCACCATGAAACAGCAAAAACTTTCAAGACCATCCAAAGAATTCAAAAGCCGTAACCTGCAAAACATTACTGTATGCCAATCCATAGCCCGTCTGAGGATAGGTGCCCGTGATTGAGTCAGTAACAAAAACTTCCATGGCTGGATAAGAGACTTGATCGTAATCCCGAAGGCCTTATCAAGTGAAGGACATTCAAAAACTGAAGGTAATGAACGTAACTGTTTTCTTTAACAGAAGATCGACGTTATTCGTTTCGCAGCATGTTTCTAATCATACCCCAATTCACCCACCTTCTCCCCCACCCCCTCCCCCACGTCCCCTATATCCCCCCCCCCCCCCCTATGTTAAGAAAGAGAATGGCGTGTGATAGTTTGTGTAGTTGTTGTAGACGTAGCATTTGATTTCGATAACATTATGCGGGGTGCGATCAATCGTATTTAAAAATAGGATTGCTTTCATCTAAATTTACTTTGGTTTCATTTTGCTGGTTTCATTGGGCAAGAAAAAAGCTCTCACGATTATAAAATCTGATCAACCTTATCACTCAAAAAAGCATCAGATAAGATTAATGCCATGGTCAATAGATTTTTAGTAATGAACACATCAAGTGAATATAACTGGAAGAATTTATTTAAATTAAGATGGGCGAGGAATTCAAAGCTTGGATTGGACTGAATGACATGACTACTGAAGGGCTTTTCCAGTGGTCGGATGGAAAACAACTCACCCTCACACAGACAAGCCTCACTGCTGACAATACTGATGCTAGAAATTGCGTGCAAATGGTAAATACAAAAGAATGGTTTGCCAAAGACTGCAACTCAAAAAGTTCCTGTTATATGCAAGAAAAAAACAGAATGATGAACTCAATGAGAAAAAAGTTACTGATTTTGAAAGAAGAGTGCTCTTTATAGACCTATTTCAAAAAACGTTGTTGGAGGCAATATGCGATAGAAGGTCATTCCAAGGCAAAAGGTAAAAAATACAGGCACATTCTTCGATAGGTAGTGGTCGCTTTTGCTCTTTTTTGATTCTCCACATTTTTTGATCACCAATGTTCTAACTCGTGTTTGTAACATTTTAAAAAAACGCAATCAAATAATAATGATAAAAGTACTATTTATCACCGTATCTGTGAATGTTTAATAACCAATGAAGTGCTAAATGTAAATGGTGCAGATAAACAATACTTTATACTCTGCATGCCGAAGGGCAGATCCAGGGGAAGGAACCGGGGTCCGGCCTCCTTGTCATTACTGAGATTCTATTGATTGCTTTAATTAGGATTGCCACAGGGGTGAAGTAGACTTTTATGAATCATACGGTTAGACACGCCCCCACCTCTTCCGTCTCAACCATTGGATCCCTCTGTCAAAAAATTCCTGGATCTGCCCTTGATGGTGAAGTTTATTCCTCTCAGTATTCGTAGTGCTCTGTTAGGTGACACAAAAATATGCTTTCAAGTCTAAGGTGTAAAGACAGTAAGCCTGCCTTATCCCTTATCTTTATCCCTTATCATTTCTTATATGAATATAAACTGATTGAGATACTATTTCAGCATTGTCCCACTTCTAAAAAGTATGCTTGACAAGCTCCTCCTCTTATATTCTTACCTCTTGGTCACTGCACCTCTATAGTATTTTCACCCTTACCTCAGCTATCTTTGGTTTACTGTTTAAAGTCTTTTGATAGGAACATATCTTTAGTTCTAGTTATGTTTATTCTTTAGACTTACCAAAAAATTGCCCTTTCAAGCGGAACATTTTCTTTTGTCGTCCTTTTATTAATCAAATTTGTAATGCAGTTTCATTCAAACAAATTTCACCAACCATAGTCAATCATTTCTCACATTTCCACGGATTTTAAAAGTCGCTGCCCGTGGAAAAATCCAAAACCGACAATGTTTTTTTACTGACATCTATAATAGCATCTAGAAAGATACCTTCACAAAAACCTTCAAGTAAACCTGAAGAATGATACAATGCTCGTAATTCCTGGATCAGTGTTTTCTTATCGACTATGTTTTCAGCGTCGGTATTTTTTCTGTGTATAAATCCAAAATAGATTTAAATCTAGGTATTGATATGTCATAACTATCATTGAATGGCATACTAGCAGAGGCCAAAGGTTCCTCCCTAATATCAGGTGCATTTTGAGGTATGTCTGCACATATACTGTATATTTCCATCCCATAAGTACTGTTAGTTATCAGTTGGCTATTCACATATAAAAAGTAGCTGCTACTATGAAGGCTGTTGCTTAGGGCCGTAGAAAGCTCAGCCACTTTTTCAGGATTGACACACCTATCTGCTGGTGCCCTGCGATCATAATTAATTGACTTGGGAACTGTTGCAGATAATTTTCCAAACTTATACTTTGTTATTACAATGCTGTCAACTGGTTTGGGTTCCACCTTCATGTTTCTAGGAGTATTCCAAGAGCAAAGATTTGATGTACAAGAAATGGGCTCAAAATGCTCCTTCAATCCTTGGTGGCAGAAGTCCTCTATTGCAAATAATAAGCCTCCGGCATGATTACAATGACCCAGGCCACCAACCCCTTTCCTGGTAATCCGGAAAATAATATGTATACAAATATAGTTTTATCTTTGCTATAAGTATATCTTAATGGGTTGAAATAATGTATTAGTATAATAAAACAAAAGTGGAGAATAAATTTATCTTAAAAATAGAAATGCTATTCCCCGGAAGAAAAAATTCAGCTAAAACTGGAAGAAAGGAGAGGACTACATTTCTCCACTTGGGTAAAAACTAAAAATTGTACAATTGAAGAAAATAACTCACCCTGCGGGCATTGACATGCGGCTTGTGAAACATCGCCGCTTTCTCTCTCAAGCACAATCATGACACCATATTTTTCCTGCTTCATAACCGTAAGTAAGTTGTCTCGTACTCCCACTTCCAGTTTTTTATATGTCCTTCCTTGAAAAACTGAAAGCCTTAAGCTTTTTGTAGCCAGCTTGGCGAATGGAGGCGTGATCATACTTAGCTGTTTTTATAACCAAGTAGTCGTAAAAGTTTGAGGAAGTCGAACGGAGGTAACTTGCGCAAATCATTCGTCCAAGCAGAACCAGCGGCGCGTGCTGCAAGGCTTCCGTAAGTCACCTCTCTGTTGTCTACTCGGCTCGAAGATGCTGTTGTAACGAGGGGAACGTTTGCTGAAACTGGAGTAGCAGTGGGAGTGGATGATTTTGCTCTTTCTTGCAGCACATGGCATCGAATGACCAGGTCTGCTTTTTTCCCAGAAGTTAGCTGACCATGATCTTTGAGAATCTTTTACAGTTCATCCACTTTTAGCTTTCTCAGATCATCGAGAGATGCAGAATCGATTTCTGACAGAGTTTCGGAGATTCCATGGAAATCGAGTGATTATGGGGAATTATTATTGTTTAAAATCTCGTATGCCGACGGTATATTACAGCTGATGATTCTCTTTGTAAACAAATGTTACAGTGGGAGCCTCGCACTCATGCCCCAAAAGCGCGCCCGCTGTACGAAATATAGCGGTTATGCAGAGGCGCGGGCGAATTCGAAACTGGACTATTGCGCCCAAGGTTCTCAGAGGAAGGACAGCCAAAAGGAGAGTAGAGTAGGAGAGTGTTTGATAACCTCCATGACTTCATAATAAGTATAGAAGACGAGTCTTAACAGGATATTGTGAAGAACTGGCATATGCAGATAAGACACAGACGATCTAGTGGATGAAGATGCAAAGAGCCAGGAAAAGGAAAGTTCAAAGGTCCAGTCTACCAATATAACCCCTTCAGGCCTTTTGGGATGGCTTACAGGACAAAAACATAAACCTTTTGATGGACAAGCCCTGCATATTTCAGTGTTGTTTGATCATGAGTGCTTGATCCGGATCCCGAACCACACCATCTGCTTTCCAACAGTTGGCGCATGTGGCAAAGCCCTCACTTTGCCAGTGGCTCACTTGACAACAGAGGAAGACTTCAGAAAGAATATGCTACTAGCTTTTTGCAAGGGCCAGGCATTTGCTAATGCATGGTAATTATTAAAAAGAAACGAAAGTCTGGACAAGACTAAATCCATGAAGTGGGATCCCAGTTGTGGTTATCATATCAATGTTGTTGTTGATGGGTATAAATGTCTTAGGTTCATTTTAGCCCGAGGGCATCAAGGGTTCCACAGCGCCTTGAGAATTGCCAAAAACATATTTACGCCCAATAACATCGACAACATTACTATTATTTTAACTTTTCTAGAGCATTGAGTACTAAAGTGAAAACATTTTAGGTGAAAATCATACGTGCTGATTGAGCAGCGGGCTCATTTGACCCTGCCAAAATGTTCATTAAAGCCCTGCTAATACACCACAAATGCTTGCCGAAGTTCTTATAATAGTTATCCTACCCATGTGCCATCCTGGGCCCGGTTGTTTGAAGGCTGGTTAGCGCCAGCCATTGGTTAAGATAAGCTATTCTAGGAATTTGATTGGTTAAGAACTGGGCTCTGGCTTTCAAGGGGGTATGGCTTTCCTGCTATTCCAGTTGTAAGCTTGAATCATATAGGGTAATCCCATCTAATAATTTAAGCAGCTGCCTAAATGAAAATTATGGGATGCTTGCATAACATTCCTAGAAAAGGCACATCCTCAAATGAGCAGAATAGACATCTGCATCCCTTTGTTGAATTCCTTTAGAATCCCAAGGAGGTTACACTAAAAGTAGCATTGAATTCAAGGTTGGGTAATCCTAACAGGAGTATAATCCCAGGGTATCCTAATGTACGAAATTCCAGGATTGGGATAAGGATAGGTTTCCAGTGTTTGTAGGTAAAAACAGGGTATGAAGTTTATTTTAATGCCCAATATGTGAAAGCTTTCAACAACAGAAGTTTGACACTTGCTGACTTTAATTGTTTGTTATTGGGATTATGAGCATGAGTTTATGATTACAGTACCAATAATGTTTATATTTTAAGAGTGTTTTATATAGTATTGTTTATATATAGAGCCTGTTTAAGATACTGTAAGAGTTGATTAGGCTTTGCATCATATTTATTCTGAAATACTTTTGCCTGAAACAATTGACCTGTGACAGTGTCACAGGCTGAATTGAAAAATTAAACGAGACTTACCTAAGTCGAAGTTGGATTGAGATTCTACCGTAGCATTTGCAGCAATGAGGAGGTCACGTGAGATAGCAAGCATTGAGTATCCGAGCTCAGTCTTTAAAGCGATTTTGGGGGACTTTGAAAATAAATATTCTATGTGTAGAGTACATGGGCAACAGTATAGGGCTTGGGTGCGATGTGACCTCCTCATTGCTGCAAATGCTACGGTAGAATCTCAATCCAACTTCGACTTAGGTAAGTCTCGTTTAATTTTTCAATTCTACCTCGCATTTGCATACAATCGAAGGTCACATGAGATTTTAAAGCTCAAAGGCTCCCAAAATTAACCACACATAGCCCAAGCAGCAACATGTATAAATTGTATTTTATGTTTCACTAGAACATACATAGGTCATAACCCAAAGCCTAGAAAACTAGAGTATGATATACTAAATCTAGACTGAATCTCAGAGAATAATAAAGTCAGTTATTTGGTTAAAACTGCTTCAGCAAATTTGTTCTCTCTATAGATTGGTCTGTCATAAAACTTTGCAAACACTGAGTCTGATCTCCACCCAGCAGTGGTCATTATGTCCTGAATGGGGACATCTGCTCCTTTAGCTGCTGAAGTAGATGCTGATCTTGTGCTGTGGCTTTTAAAGATATCAGTGTTTATGCCAGCTGTCTTCATTGTCTGTTTTAACCATCTAGAAATAGTGTCTTTAGATGCTGGGCCATGAGGCTATGCATGACAAATCAGAAGTTGTCTGGTATTCTTACGAATGGTAGCTGTTCTTGTGATATATGCATTTAGCAGAGTCACAATACAAAGTCTTTTGTCTGAACTGTAACGTTTAAATACGATTGGATACAGATGGCGGTTCTTTCCACCTCTTGCACTTGTCTGTTTAAGGCATGAGGTGATTCTGAAAGAGTATTCATCAGGCTTTACTGTCATGCTATCAAGAGATAACTTTTGTAGTGTTTGAGTTCTCTGAGCAGATATTAGTGCCATTATCATTACCGTTTTCAATGTTAGGAGCTTTAGAGATAAATCTTCAACAACTGGAAAATCCTTTAAAAAGGTGAGTACTTGTTGTGGGTCCCAGGTCTCTAAGTATCTCGGTAATGCAGGTTTTATATTGAACAAACCTGACATGAACCTGGAGACTACAGGGTGGCTTCCTACTTTCACACCATCTACTGTAATGAAGGTGGAGAGTGCACTTCTTGCTGTTCCTACAGCACTGTAGCTCATCCTCTTAGAGAGCTGAGTCAGGAAGTCTAGGACCTGTTGTAGTTCAGGGTGTAACTGGTTAACATTGTTATCTTTGCAGAACTGAACCCAAGATGAAATGTAAGTCTGGTATTGTTTATGAGTTCCCTCTCTCCATGATTTCAATATAATGTCAAGAGGTTCACCAAATACTCCTTGGTTGGTCAAGGCAGACTTGACACAAGACAGGCAATGAGTTTTAGTTTCGGATACAGAGGGTGCACTTCCTTTGGGCTGTAAGGTAGTGTTAATGTTTGGCTGTGGTTGTTTATCTTGACAGGCTGATCCTGCATCATTTGAAGTAAGCGTGGGTACCAGAACTGTGTTTCCCACTGTGGGACCACCAAGATTGCCATAACTTTGCTTAGTTGTATGTACTGAAGAACTTTCCCTATCAGGCTAAAAAGGGGAAAACAATATATCAGTTGATATTTTGCCCAGTCAACAGTAAAGGCATCAATGGCTATTGCCCCTGGGTCAGGCTTCCAGGCAATATATTTTTCAACCTTATTATTCAATCTTGAAGCAAACATATCCACTTCAGGCATTCCCCACTTAGCTGCCAGGCTCTGAAAGCAAACTAAGTCAAGAGACCATTCGGTATTGCTATGGAAATCTCGGCTAGCTCTGTCCGCCTCTATGTTGAGTTTGCCTGGCAAATGGGATATGGATAATGTTAATTCTCTTTCTCTACACCAAAGAATAATTTCCCTTGTAATTTCATTGCACTGAAGGGACTGTGTACCTCCCATATGCTGAAGGTATGATACTGCTGTAGTATTGTCACACAGTATTTTAATGGCCTTTGCCCGCAGGTGTCCACAGAGTGCTTTGAGTGACAAAGATTGCTTTTATTTCTAGGTAATTAATGTGATGGTTTGCTTCTTCAGCTGACCATCTGCCCCTTGCTAATAACTTAGAACCCTCAATTATGCCACCCCATCCCTTTAGGGAACTATCAGTTTTGAGAGTTATGGTAGGTGGCTGTAAGATTACAGGATTGGGACAGTGGTCAATATCTGAAATCCACCATCTCAAATCCTCCCTGGCAAGGGGTATTTATTTATTTTGCGATATCATGGTCAATAAGTTAATAATTAACTATTGTGACCGGACCGTTAAGATGTCGGAATAACACTAGCATATATTACTTTTAGGGGCTGGACTATTGTCAAGTGTCGGGCTTTCGGATTCGGTCGGTTGTAAATCAAATCGTGTGACAGACAGACAAAAATCGTATTGAAAATAGTCTATCATAAAATGCTTGTTAAAAGTTAATTTTTGCAAAGAAAATGGTTATATCATATCTTTTACAATGTATGGAGATAGCTGATGCTGTTTACTTTGCATAAAAATGGGTTGGTACGATCTTCGAACTGGCTGCTGAACAGGCTGCTAACTTCAGCCTGGTATTACAATCAGCAGTGGACAAAATATCCAAAATCACAAAATCAGTCACGCTCTTTGCAATGATGTGATCGCCAAAATCATACGCTTGCGTAGAAAAACTCACCTCATAAGTAAAGTTAATCCTTTTCCTTTGAAAATTGATTCCTCTTTTGACAGAAGTAATTAAAAAATTCTAGCAACACAAAGGATAAAAGAGCAGCATAAGACGTGTCACGCTATAGACGCCATCTTAAACGGAGTTTGTTTAGAGCCGAAATTTTTCGTCGCTAGGCAACGTGACGTCATACTTGAGGACTCTATTTTCTAATTTTACAATAACAGAGCGTATTCTCGCAATCTGATTGGGTAACATTTATGATCAATAAGGGGACAGTCACAAAGAATGACGCATCACTTGCACAGGGAGCCAGTGCGCTTGAAACCTTTTTTTCTTTTTCCTTGTTTTTAGTTGTTTTTGTTTTCATTTTACTGTAAAAAAATCTCTCATAGATTTACTATTGGCTCAGTGTCCTCCTGTTAAACAGAGATGACGCCAAAAAATGTTCAAAACTTTACAGTGATTTGAAAGAATAAACTGTGTAGACGTCATTAACTACCACCATCAGAACCAATCGTGAAATATATTTTTTCCACTGTTCAAACGTACGTACTCATAAGGGAATAAAAACTCCAATACAAAAATTCGTGAAGTATTTATTGGTATTGGTAGCAAAATGATGTCATCATGCAAATGACCTATTCCAACGCAACCACAGCTCATCGTTGTTTTTCAAAACAAAAGAAAGAAAGCTACCACGACAAGTTAACTGAAAAAGGTCGAGAAATTGGCCGAATTGTAATGTATAATCGCATACAATTATTTTATATAACTTCTAAGTAAAATGGTGTTAAGATATATATTTTTTTTTGTGGTAATGCAGCTATTAACATGTCGAAAATATAGTGTTATAATACGACCTTATTCATGTTAGTTGATTAAAAATCGAATTGCCTATGAGTTGAGGGTAAATAACCGGGCCTCAAGTGCTCAAAATATTTTTATTTTCATGCCTCATCGTCAGAACGTCGTTTTGTTTTCGTAATGATATTCTGCTTTACGTACTGTTTGCGCGGAAACTGAATTATTCTACAACATCGCCGTTATCTTATTCTCACGTGTCAGCTTCTGTCGTTTCATTGTTATTTTTTTAGAAAAGCAGCTCTTTAAAAATTCTTCATTGTCAACCTCCAAATATTAACCAACCTCAACTACTTTCTACTTACTCAAAACTATAGTTTGTAACTATGTCAAAGCCCTTTAAATATCCATACAAGCCTTTGTAAGTAGTTTACATGTTAAAAATATCACAGCCTTGGAGCCTGTGATAATACATTGCCTTTTCAGTATATTAAATGTCCAAAACAAGGAAGGCTTTTTTTTTGTAGTCAATCCATCGTTTTACCCACAACCAATTTTCAGAAAAAGTTATTCAATTCTAACTGAGTATGATAAGTCACTTTCAATCGGGATACATTTCCTTAGAACACAATTGCAGTATGAAAAAAAAAATTCTGAATAGGGGAATGAAAGTAAAAAATAGTCGTCGTCAAGCGCAACCAAAACCTTAGTAATGTCTTTAAAGTGTATATGACACGAAACGTTTAAAATGCACAGTTTGTTAGTAATAATAAATATATATCGTAATGAAATGTGTTTCAAAAGCTTATTTCTTGAGATATTTGAGGAATTTAAGCCCAATTTGTGACGTCTTCTTGTTGACACGTACACTACTAGATTGGGTAGTAATGCACTAAATATAAATTGTAATTCGTCTAAAATAACAAAAAAGGCATATTCTTTTGGGCTTCATTTGATAGTTTACGTAGTACTCTTTAGATTTTGGGAAACTGAAAACTGTACTACCTGAAATTACGATTCTACATTCAAACATATTTCGTATATTTGCAACTAAATCTGGAGACTTCTAAACAAAATGACGTCACAACTTATGCTAATTTTTTTTAAATTTCTAGAGAAATACGTTTTTGAAACGAATTTAACCGTGATATTTTTATCAATGGCAATAAGGGGCACGGATGAAAATCAATGAAAATTGGAGATGACTTGAAACTTGTTTAAACTTATCTTTATGGCCCAGATAGTAGCCAAGCAACATGTTTCCTTCTCAAAAAGTGGCGGAAAAATATCAATTTTATTCAGCAATTAAATTGTGAGTAAATGACGTAATTTCCTCAACCCTATTGTTCTTTTCACTTTTAACCCAAAATATTTCAACAGCAATTGGCTTCCAGGCTAAAATGTTCACTAATCTGATTTTTATAATTATAAATGAGTCCTGATTATTCTCAAATACTTCAATTGTTCGGACTTTCAAAGATTGGGGCGTTTTCATCCGAGTGCCCCTTTAAAGACGTCCTCCATTGAGATTGAAAAACAATTCGTCTCTTAGTGGCTGATTAACTTCTTTTCTCACAGGCAAGAAAATAAATATGTCCTCCGAATAAACTCGTAAACGAATTTGAAATCTCACTCCTGAACAATTGCCCAATTTCACTATGACGTCACAGCTTGTTTGCGACTGAGATAGTTATGAAGAACAACTAAATAAGAATTTTGACTAATTTTATGCTGCAGTTGAATTGATAGCGCTGAGATTTCTGTTACAAATTATTATAAACCGGTGTTTCGCCGCCTACATTATAAATACACGTATTTCAACAAAACGTGGCCTCTAAGCTAACCCAAACTTTTTGAATCTTTTAGGTTTCTATGATTGTTCCTGTGTGGGGCTGGCGACTGAGGTGGAAACTAGTGTCCAATTTCGACTGTGGTTTTGGTCTTCTCAGAACACAATGATTTATATTTAAATAACAATATTCTACAATACTTTCCCCGTAAGGAGCTTTTCCATGAGGTTCCCTTCACACGCACTAACCGCACTGTAGGTGTTATTTACGATACACATCATTCTGGGACATGTTGATTTTTACTTTGACTAGGGTGGAAAACCCGGGGGGGAAAAGCAGTCGTGACAATGACAAAATAAAAACAATCGTGACAATGAACAACATATCAGCTTGATGTTCGTTAGCAACAAAAATCAACTCGAGCATTCATTAGTTTTATATTTTCTCAATAATTTAAGTAAGGGTCATTGAGTTTTTCATTAAACTTTATCTCTTTGTTTTAAAGTGTTTGCATTTCAATCATTAGTCCTTTAAAAGGTTCAAGCTTCTTTTTAACACCTTGATTGGTTTTGTGACGTCGTTCTGAGCTTAGTTTAGAGATTGATTCCTTTCGCTTTGTTTCTTTTGTGTTATTCCAAAACTCACAGAATAGAAGACATTGGCCGGGCATAACTGTAAAGGAAATGTAAACTGAAAGTAGTGAAACTGTGATCATGAAGCTTGAAGGAAGTAAGTTCGAAAATGGGGAAAATATTAATTTTTAAAAATTATAGAAAAAGTTGTGCATCTTATGCCTTCAGCAAAGGTTTTCTTACGTAATCTTACTGATCTTATCAAAATCCATGGCTTTCAGTCTGCATTATCCCAACGAATGCATAGAGGAAAATCAGACATATTTAGTGTGCTTGAAAAATGGGGGCGGTCTATGATAAACAAGCTAGAAAGAAAACAATTGGATTTTGATAAGATCAATAATTATACTAGATAATTACTTCGGCAGGCAGCATTCGTAGGTATAATGCAGGCAGCTGAGGGCGTAGCTGCATGCCTCAGTAATTATCTATTAAATAATATGGGCATCAATCAATCTCGATATCGATTGGTCTGCTACTAGATTTTTAAATCACTGTGCAACAAAGCGAAATCTTTGACACTGACTGTAATGGTACTTGACCATTCCATTAGATTATACGAACTAAATGATTCTTTGGATTAGACTGTTTCATTTAAATACTTAGAACAAGCGCAAGCATTTTAAATATTCTTTCTTCGCATTCCTTACTTGAATGCGGTCTCTGTACTTTAATCTAGGTGAAATATTTTTTATGCGATAACATAACGAAGTACGATTACGAAATCATGAACTGCACTTCACTGTGCCTTCCTTTGGGGATATATTTTCAGTACGTTTCACGAACTTACTATTATGATATCTTTTTGTTATCTAGTCTTGTAGTCAACGGCCTGATAGGTGTTCTAGCTTGTTTCAACATGGTCGTAGTATACACTATGTTATTAACGCCTCGTTTATAAACACCTTCGAACACTATAGCGCTACCTTCCTTTAGCCTGTATAAATTGTTCGAGTATATACGAGATACCACACCCTTTTGTGTCTTTGGAATGGTTTACATTATCAGTGGAACAACTCTTGCGGTCATATCATTTATTGCGTTAACAGTTGTCACTGCAGATCAACACCTAGTTGCCGTTATCTTACGCTTGCAATATGTACAAAGAGCTGGTTACACCCAAACTTTATGCCATTGGTCTTGTTTTCATCTGGGTTACCTGTTTGTCTGCTGTCATAATAAGGATGATTTCTAACGGAGTATTATTTCTGCATTTTGGTAATCTAGACGTTACCAGAATTTAGCTTATGGCTTCGTAAGTATTTCACGGTAACAGAAACTATCGTCCTATTGAACTTTGCCTTAAACCCGATCATCTATAGCTGGCAATTTGGACAGATAGGGAAAAGGAGAAGGAACCAAGGAAGACAAAACGCTGAACTACAAAAGTAATAGAAAAAAATCTCATTAGTTTGTCTTCGAAAAGACAACATGTTTTGAGGACGTTCATGGACGTTGCTCCCACACACTTTTTCTATATGCATGTGAGCGCGCGCTCGGCCATCGGTGTGATGACATCCAGCTGATCTGAGGCAAAAGGTTAGCCAATCAGATTGGAGAAAATTTGTAAAACTGAGGTGAAACTTTATCGAAATTATTGATTTTCAGGCCACCAAATGAAAAAGGAATAACGTTTAACTCTGACTCGTCCCCAGTCGTCTCTCTCTGTCGCTCGCAAAGCATTAAGGGAAGGAAGAAAGAAGAGGAAGAGACGACGTCTCCTTTCTTTCTTCCTTCCCTTGATGCTTTGCGTGCGATAGAGCAATAGAGAGAGACGACTGGGGACGAGTCAGCATTTAACTAATAAGTTTTGTATTTTTTATGTTTTTTTTCTTCATACCCTTCATGATGCCTCAGTTTTGCACTGACGTCTTTCCTAAGTCATTATTTGAGATCAGCTGAAATATTTGAATATTCACAATTTAATGGACAACGGAGAAAACAAATGCACGTCAAATATCTTATACTTAAATTATTTATTCTATTTAACATTTTTTATTTTTTCATTTTACTTCTAATATGATGCGCGATGTACTTTTATCGTGCAATTTTTTTTCTGACTCAAAACATATTCTGCTCGTGAATTAAATTCATAAATTCCAACTGAATACATAAATTTCCAATAATGTAATTAATAGATTATTATTTACGGCTTTTGATAAATCTGACGATAATGACCATCTCCTAGGCGAATGAATTCGTAATATCTTTAACTTTAATTGTTTACATATAATAATGCGACTTCTTTTACGAAAATATCAAATTTGTAATTGGCAGACGGACCTGACAGAGGTTTGGTTCCTGCCTAACGCAGGCTAGGAATTATGTTGGCGTAAATGTTTTGAACCCATTAATTTCGTTGTGATGACTTAGGAGTTAGGTTCCAGCTGCACAGGCTGCAAACAACCCTTTTCATCTTATGACGGGTTCCAGAATTGAATTATCCATCACAGCGGTGCCGGAAAATGGCTGAAAAGTGGCAGCGCAACCCTCCGTGCTTTTCGAATGGTCAATGTCATTCTCATACAACATCGTAGAACCACAGTAACCCTCTTTCCTCACAAAAAAAGCCATATATCCATACTGTGCACAAGAATTTTCATCTGTTTGCCACCCTTTTCATTGCTACCCGCTGGTAAAGATAACAGTAGACAACAGAAATAGGGCAGTACACTTCCATCAATCAAATAAATTGGTCAGTATCTTTATATTCTCTGAGTGGCAGCAGCGTATCGCCCTATTTCCCGGTTGCATTTACTATTGTCTCGATCAGCGCGTAGCAGTGAAAAGAGTGCTGATGGTTCTTAATGGTTTTTCTTTGGAAAGGTATACGTTGCAGGATATCTTGCATCAGACATCTCAGTTGTAAATCTCTTGCAGCGCTGTAATTCTTGAATGATAAAGATTATTTTTAATAGCTTGTAAGTGCAATTATTCTAGAAAACAAAATCTCCAACCGATTATATGTCATTAAAGGGTAAAGCTATATTGGAAAAATGAACGGTATTTGCTATCGTATGCCAAATTCATTAACATGGCCGGTGGAAATTCAAATTTTCAATGACCCGTACCTGACCGGGCGCGCGATCTTCGGGAAAATGGCGTGTGCAGGGCCGTACGGCTTTAAGCGAGTAGGGCCGTACAAATCCGTACAGCCCTTCTCGAATCCGTACAGCCCTGTTCGAATCCGCGTGCTTTCTCTTTTGTAGCTTTTATTTACTATTTTTTTCATCCTTTTTTCTTCTTTTTTCTATTATTATTTTTCTTTTCACGAGGGTCATATGATAAAATGCTTATTGACTGAGTTAGCTCGAGCCGCCTACGGAAAAATATTTGGCTCTCGGTCATGTGTATGGACCTCGCTGCGCCCGGTGCCGTACGGCATCATCTCGAACCAAATATTTTCCAGTACGGCCCTCCCACTCAGCCAATAAGTACATATTATTAGCAAAGTGACAGCAGTTATGAGCTTTTAGAGTAATATTAGCCGAATATTACTTTAGCTGGCAACAAGCAGTAAATTGCAAACAAAATATCAAGGAGGAGAACAAGGCCGGAGAAAGCAAAAAATAGTAATCCATTCTTCTCATCTTTCCTATTTTGCCGATATTCCTAAACTCAATCCATTCGGGTAAAGAAAAAGAAGAACAAGAATCTGGGATAAGAAATGAAAAATGCTTCGGTATTTCATAACATCTCGACGAAATGTTTAGTTCTGGGGACAGCTGCTGATCTTCTGGAGGAGAGTCGTAGTTATGGCTTTAGAATATTTTCATTCGTTATCATTGGTATCAACTTCGTGGCTGCTCTCTTCGCAATCGTCTGTAACAGTGCGGTGATTTATATTCTTTCAAGAATACCGTCTCTTGTCACACCCTCCAACATCTTGATTCTCGGCTTGGCTATTTCAGATTTCATGGTTGGTATTTTTTCTCAACCTTTTTCCTGTGTGGTGCATTATTCATTTTTAGCAAGAAAAAGTTCTTTATTGTGCACAGGTGCTAAAATATATGATTCAAGTGTAAATGCCCTGGGCACCGCATCGTTCCTAACTCTCGTAGCAATCACAGCAGACCGATATCTGGCTGTTCGTCTTCATCTACGATACTTAGAGCTGGTTACCGTCAAACGTTGTGGAATAGTAATCTTCTGTATTTGGAATTTCAGCATATTTATCTTTACTTTAAGACAATTTAATGAATTTTTCCAGAAAGAAAATCAAGGTTTTTTTTATATTTTGAGCAGCATTGGTGTTCTAGTTTTCATAACGCTTTTGCTTCTCGTTGGGTTCTTTCTCTTTAATATTTCCAGGACAATTCGCAGACATTCAAGGCAGATACAGGCTCAGCAGCATTCAATACAACAGTCCATGAATCAGTCGATTAACATGCCAAAATACAAGAAATCTGTCAACACCATGTACTTCGTTATTGGTGCTTTTGCGCTCTGCTATGCTCCTTATGCTTTAGGTTTGATTATTTCTGACGTGGCTCAGGTCAACATCTCGCCTTACTTCAAACGATTTCACTTGTTCACCGTCACTGAAACTTTCGTCATGTGTAATGGTTTGTTCAATCCGATTATTTATTGCTGGAAAATCAAGGAAATTCGTATCGCTTTATTACAAGTAATACGAAGAATTTAGCCCATGTTCTGTGGAAAACAGAAAAAGATTGAAATGAAGATCCTGATCCTGAGGCCTAGGTTGACATTGTTTTAAAGAGTAGTTTTGGTTTTCGCCCTACTCTTGTATGACTAAGCGCTTTTGATCATTTTAAAGTTAAAAGACGCTAAAGCAAGTCAATAAATTATTAATTATTATTATATTACTAAGTCTAGTTTCTCCGGGTTAAGCAGTTTTAATAACTCCTCCGCAAAGTCTAACGACCTACTCCCCAATTCGATCTGTGAGTAAGTAGTTCCTTGACTTCACGATCAGACCATGCAGATGTCGTTTCAGGGTAGGATATCGAAAGATTTAAAGTTCAGCTATGATCTATCTTTGAATCAATCATTGCCGATTATTGCTATCATTTGGTTGACATGTGCAAAAGGTTATATAATACCAGGTCACGAGATGCCGGCTAGATGTTAGTGGTGACGGCAAAAGTGAGATTACAGTTTGCTGACCAAAAATAGTATTATTTCACAGAAAAATACAATTAAGAATGACACGAAGTTTAATAACAAATACAAGTAATTGCGCCTAGTGGGAATGCAGTTTTTAAGCAAAGTATCAAGTGCCCAAATTTGCACAATACTAAGCTACAAACACATGTAATTGCGCCCAGTGGGAGTGCAATTATCAAATGCCCAAATTTGCACAAAACAAAGACAAATTTTTTTCTCTCAAATATATGTACGACTCACAACTCAAGGGATAGACAAATTAAAGGTCACATCGTACCATACCGTAGAAACTTTTTTGTGACCAAACAATTCTCAGTTTTTCAAACATAGCTCAGTAAAATTATCGTATCAAAAAACCAAAGAAGTCTTTTTTACTGGAAGATTTGGAATTCAGGCGCGCAAAAACCTTTTTGCGGGTGCAAAAATTCCAATCATATTTATTTCCTGTGCAGGATCAGGAGTGATTCGAACTTATGTTTTTATTGTTTCAATTCCAAACTTTCACGTTCCTGACCTATAAGTTTACTTGTAAGGTTCGAGGTTTTTTCAGATGTTCCTGGCCTCACAATGCAGTTGATTTCCTTTGTATTTGTTATAATGACACTGGCGCTTTACAATAATTATATGAAATGACTGGAAAAAAATCTAAAATAAGATGATATAAGATATAACCCGATATATAATATGAAATTTAGAAAAGCAGCTTTAGTAATATATAATAAATATGTAATAAAGAATCTTAGAAATTCTGAAACAATGAATTTGAAATCTAACTACAGTGTCACTTATCATCTATGATGTGCTTTTTTGAATAAACATGTCTTTAACTATTTTTTGAACAAGAATGATAATACGATGAATATAATCTTTAAAGAGAAATCCTAGATCACAAATAATACCTAGGATTATTCGGCTGCTAGATTCTACAATCATAGTGCAGAAACACTAAAGACCTTGCTTAATTATAGATTTATGTATATTATTACATCCATTTTGAAATCACTACCAAACCCTGCAATCTGATTGGTTCCCTGCAGCAGTGATTTCAGCCTAAATCGCACGATTTTGAGCTCTAAATCGCACGATTTTGAGCTCTAAATTGCACGATTTTGCACATCATCTGATATGAACCAATCACAAGAGAGACATGTCATTTACTAGCCAATTATATTATGGAATCCATTTGAGTCTTGAGCTCGCCGCTTGCGAAAAAAAAAAACTGCCACGGCTCAAAAACAATTTTCTGAAGAACGATTTTACCGTAAAAAGTCGTTAAAAAAACTTAAGAAGCCGTAAAAAGGACTTAAAAAACCAACCAAGTACTTAAAATTGTCAAAAGCATCTTTGTAAAGTACGTAACTGCTTAAGTAAGGTGAAGATATTACAGCGAAAAGCATGTGGGGAAAATACAATCGGCATCTTTTGAATGTGACTTCTTGGCCATTGATCGTGGAAAGTGGTTTCCTTTTCAATCTTTAAAGCGTAAAACACATCGAAAATACAGTCATTAAAAGAAGTATTTCTTAAGAAGAAGATTTTTGTCGAGCTACGTGACTTCTTAAGGACAACCGAAGGACTAAACAACCTTTGATTTTTGCTGTCTTCTCAGCACAAGTGTGATCATAACGTGTTGAACAGAAATCGTAAAATACAAGCAGTGAGCATTGGCTGTATGAACAACAGCCATGCAGTTTTTTACGACCCTTATGGACAGGATTGTCTTGCTATTTAATGTAAGTAAAGGATCCTTAATAAATGCATGTAATGCCTTTTGGTCCTATATAAATTCATTTTAGTTTTGGATTGAAAATGTTGGTTTTCAAAATGAGAATCGTTGCTCGATAAACGAGTTCACTTGACAGCATGTTTGAATCGACTGCTTGTAGATTGTAAGTCATGTCAGTTTAACTAGAAAAAACGTATTTTTTAAAAATGATTTCAAAATGGATATAATAAAGTGGCAATTGAACTTCGTGTCGTGCAATTTTGTTCTGAAATCAAACTTGCAATTACAAATCGCACTCCTGCTACGCGGTCGTGCGATTTTGTAATCGCGCGTTTGATTTCAGACCAAATTGCACTCCACTCAGTTCAATTACCATTATAAATTATATTGAAAAGAACTTTAGATGGTCGCATTTAAGAATATATTTACGGGTTTTGATAACAGTTATTAGCGGAGCTCCCGCGAACGGAACACCATACCTAAGAAAAAATGGGAAACTATTGAGTTGATTTTTCATGGCTTGGTGACGTCACTTCCGTCCGTACGTCCGTCCGGGCGTGTACACAAGAATCTTGATTGGCTGGTTAGATTATCTTTTTTTTTTGGCGGGAATGTCGACGCGTTGCAACATCCGGGTACACATAAAGGTAAATCCGGCTATTAAACTTTTGTAAAAAAAACGTTTTACACCTTTTATTACGTATAGAAATACCGAAAGATAACAACACAATTTTTTATTCAAGCTTATATTTATATCTACTCTATTCACGATGGAACCCCTTTCCGAAATCGATATGTCGAAAGAAAGCTCAGAGGAGAATGAAGCTACAAGAAATGCCAGAAGTAAAAGAGTTTTTTCGGTTGAGGAAAAACTGTGGAGGCGTGAAAAAGGAAGGCAAAGACGAAGGAATGTCCTCAAAGAAAAGCGGCAAGCAAAGAGAGAGAGAAAATGCAAATCCAGGCGGGACTTCGATTATGAACAAGGAGAACATGATCGTGAAAGAAAAAGGAATTTGAGGCAAAGCTTCACGGATGAACAAAAAAAATGAGCATGAAACTGAGACAAAGGAATTTGAAGCAAAACTACTAGCTAAGGCGACTCTCAAATGCACAGAAAAAATCGCTTTAGGGCAAGTTATAGACCAAAGACAATTAAAAAAACTTTCATGCCTCAAAGATGGATTAAGAAGTGTTCTCCAAGAGTTCAGGTGTGTTGTTTAGCAAACAATCGTTTATTATTTTTATATTTTTAATATATTAAATTTCCTTCTTTCAAAGGGATTTATTTATGGCCCGGATAACTAATAAAGAGCCGGTTTACTGGCGCATGCGCATTTCCATTATACTGCTCCTTTACGATTTGCATCTACGAAGGGAACGTCAACTAGAAGTGTAAGTAACTTCACTTTGGGCTTTCACTCCTTCAAAGTTTGTTTTCTCTGTGGCTGACTTTAATGACCATGTTTGAATGAAATCATCAATACCCCAATTTCAAATTCTCTGTTTATTTGGAAGACTGCTGGTCACAAGTACGACAAGCGCAAGTCACACGCTAGAACGAGGCTAACACAGCGCACGATTATTGCTAACTTTACTGATCGAGCTGTTCATTGCACAATTTGCCGCGTCCAAATTTTCAAACAACCATCATTTATAAGATATCTCGATCAATTATTTAA
This sequence comes from Actinia equina, assembly GCA_011057435.1. Lineage (NCBI taxonomy): Eukaryota > Metazoa > Cnidaria > Anthozoa > Actiniaria > Actiniidae > Actinia > Actinia equina. The sequence continues at coordinate 33,053 of WHPX01000462.1, read as the reverse complement.
ATCATAAACTCGTAAGGGGGATAAAGGTGCAACCCTAACCATGCTCCGGAAAATTCAGATAGGCAAATTAGGAGTTTTCATACCATATTTGGAATTATCAAACTTTTCGCTGAGTTCCTGACTTTCGGAGAAAATTTAGTGCATATTTCAATCAAACATTTCGGATACCTGTCTGTAATCTGGTTTTTGTGAAGCAAGAGGAAGTGAATTGATGGAAAGGAATTTGTCCGGAAAAAAGTTGAATTTTCCGTAACATCTCACGAAACAAATGTATGGCTGTTACAAGTTTCATCCCCCTTATGAGTTTCTCCTTAAATCTAACCAACAAAATATCCTTAGGAAATTGAGGGTTAAAAAAAGGCTATTTTTATCCATGCACTTTTGAGAGCCTAACTGTATTACGTGGCTTCGTTCTTGTCGAGCGGTGAACATCTAACACCCCATCAGATCACAAGCAGAACCCGGCCCAAAGAGAAACTATTTAGCTTTAGTTTACACTATTGGAAGCAACATATTGCATGCTTACATTTTTTTATCGCGGCAATAGTTGGTTTTCAAAGTTTTCAAACTTTTTTCGCCTTACTTCGGCGGTTTTTGTCAGCTGTTGGACCCGGAAACACGAAATACGAACATTCAACGCGTATAAACCTTTATAAAATGTAGTTCATTTATACTTTTACGGAAACGCTTTATTTATATTTATTGCTTTTTTTTCATGCACATTGGAAGGCTTCTTTCGCGTAAATCACATATATATTTACCGTCCACTGTTTCTGTCTTACTCACAAGTACGGGCTAAAAAAAACTTGGGCTTCCTATGGTTTGTTTGTTAGTTAGTCGACATTTCAAGTACGTTTTTCGCTTCATGAAAGGTTCTTCAAGAATATTGAGCTCAAATCTACCCAAGAATACAGTTCGATAGTTTTTTGAGTTTTAATTGTGTAAAGTTCACGAAGTTAATTAAGAAAATGAAATTAGTTTCGGAGCGATTGATTTGGATTGTCTACTGAATAATAATTCTCAAAGCGATGGTTGTTGTTTTTGAGATAATAATGATAGAGAGGTTAAGCTTCTCGTTTACGGCAAACATGAAACGTCAGTTGGGCATTAAAAAAATTCTTTAAAATTAGTGAAAAGGAATCGCAATGATCTCCAAGAAGTAGATAAAAACAAGAATATGTGTCTTTGTCGAAAAGATTTGCAAAAGGTTAAGTGAATTGTAGGGAAACGATGAAAACGTGGTCACGTTTGCCGTTTGCGGGAAGGAAAAACGGGAAGACTCAAAAAAGACATGCGTTTGTACAATTTTGGAAGAAAAATATCGACATCAAGCTCTGTACAAAAAAAAGTCATAAAACCGAAACTAAACAAGAAACATGAGTAATTTTTTTTCCCAACACGTAACTTACATTATATTTATAAAATACTGATAGAAGTTGTTTTAATAAACTATTGTATTGTAACATTTTGTTGAGGTTCTACGGTGTGCAAGTTATCGTAAAAATTGAGCACAAAACAAACAGAACGATTTTTTTTGCATTGTTCTAATAAACAGAATTGTCTTAAACTTTAAAAAATATTAGGATATTATACACTTAATGTCTGGTTGCGAGGGAAATAGTTTTGTTTTCCCGAGAGTCTCGATGTTTCACGACGCGAAGCCGAGGGAAACATCGAGACTCGCTCGAGGGAAAACAAAACTAACTAATTTCCCGAGGGACCAGATATTAAGTGTTTTGTTATATAGCAATTGAGAAATATTGAGAAGTCAGTTTACGAAATAAGAACTTTCTTTAGCGAGCTAAATGCATGAAAACTGACACTGATTTTACAAATAATATATATATTTAGGCACTGCCTAAAAGCGACGCAGGCTAGGTAAAAATAAGATCGGGGAAAAAATCGTCAATTATTCTATATTCGAGATGAAGATACTGACTACCATAATAAAAGCCATGCAGTGAAATCGAATCGAAATGCACTACATTGTTTTCTTTGCGCGAGTATACTCTCCCACCGTAAGGAATTTTGTACACAACCCACCACGCCTCTCCCAGGGGCTAGTTTTGTTCTTGGAAAATTCTTCGACAAAGTTTTCCATGGCCGACAGCTTTGAATTTCTGGTTAATTTTACTTTAAAAAACGAAAGATAACTACAGACAATCCTACACAATATCAGGTTTAGTGAAATTTACCTTGGATGTCTTTCACTGAAATCGAAATTTCGAAGTTTTCCTAACTGTTTATGGACAATTGAATACGCTATATAAAGACAGACTAGAAAACTGCTTAAGAAAAGTTGAGCAAAACAAAAGCTCAGTAATTTTACTTTTACTTAAGAGTTTGGGTTTTTATAAGAATCTATTTTTACCGCAATGAAATTAAGAAAATAAATGATTTGGTAGGAAATTGGCTGCTTGAGATCATGACTGTCACCAAATGTGTCATCAGCTAAAAAAAATTTTTTTTGATCCTAATTCTTCATTCAAATATTTTAATTCCTTAACTTCTTTTCGATAAGCTTGAAAACTTAAACTGTAAATACTCTAGATTTTGATATTCGATTTATAAATACGATTTTTTTTTTCATCTGTTATCATGCGCGATAAACTTGATACGGACACGAACGATCGAAAGGTTTTCGAAAAAACAAAGTTTACATCTCAGAGTTAAACTAGTGAAAAAACAACTTAGACAAGATAGAAAATAAAGGCAATGCAAAAATGCAATGCAAAATGACTAATTTCTTTGTCAGTAAATTGGCATTTGTAAATGTTTTTGAATATTTCTTTTTAGTTTTTTAAAGTGAAAGACAAGATCTTTATATAATAACATCTCTCAACAGCACAAATATATTAGCTCATTTGTGTAATCATACTACCTTGAACAGCTAAATAAACAGTTGAATATTTGGTGTAGTTTCATATTCAATCGATATTTAAATAGATTATCTGTATTATCTGCAGACTGCAGAAAGAAATAAAATTATTGAATGAAAATCTTCTTTGTTTTACCGATGGGACCCCGCGACAGGAGGCGAACAACGCTATTTTTTTCTTGAACGAAAAACATACGATAGCTGGTTAAAAACAACCAATTTGTTAAAGATTTACAAAGTTAAATAAAGGAAAAAACATTTGTTGTAATTTGCTCTTCATGTTATTTTTTTTATCCAGCATTGAAGTAAATTAAGCTTATCTATAGAAATATCAAAAGTTTGAGAGAAAAATTATGGCCGTTTCACATGAAAATAAATACAAGTACATCGAGAGTATATCAGACAGGGCGGGATATCTTTCTTGATATTATATAAATATCTATATATATATATATAAATATATTTACTCAAAAAGGGTCTTACATCTTAAGACCCCTTTGGTGTGATATTTCGATTGAAGACCTTTTAAAGATCGTGTTTGAATTTAAAGCTTTCCCATTTTTTTTAAATCAATAGACCACACCCATTTACTCTTTAAGACCCCTTTTATCTAAATATTCTTCATATGTAGCGTTTAAAAAACGAGTAGGAGTGTTTTATCAGGTATAAAAGCACGAGGCGTAACCTGATAAAACACGATCTACGAGATTTTTGAACTGCTTTAAAGACACTCATGAACAATTTATAAGATTTTGGTTCAACTGAAGCCACCATACACGTCACGAACATGGATTTTTATACTTCGATAGAGATTTGATGTCATGGGCATGCGCAACCAGATTCAATAGAAGCTCCCACATGTTAGATATTGCGTGCCAAGGCAAAGACAGGCACGTTAGTCAAAGATCCTTAGGGTTGGCTATGACCTTGATGAGGGTCTAAGCCTTCATCTAAACTTGGATGCATACTTCATCCCTGATGAAGTCATCCTCATAATATTCGAGTGGTCCTTATATAAAGACCACATGTGTCTTTACTTTATATAAAGGCACATGTGTCTTTATATGAAATCACTCGAATACTAATAAAGAGGACTTTATCGGGTTTAAAGGTCCATGCACGTGACGTGTATGGTGGCTCCAATAAGCTTATGAATTATTCATGAGTGTTTAAAATATTTATATATATTGTTTTGAAACGGAAGTTATATTTGAGCGCCTTTAGAATAAAAATATAAAAAGTATTAAAAACACTATACCATCCTTTATTTAATAAACGAATACTTTTTTCGTTTAGACCACGAGTAAATTCTCCATTAAAAAATATGCCTTTGTTTACCAATGACGGGTTGCATCAGTTGTGGTCTAGATTCGGTACAAACAATACCATAAAAGGCATGATGAGAAAGAGATGTTTGTCATATCGATCGCACAAGCCATCTCAGAAAAGGTCTATAAAAGGAAATATGACCTAGGTAGGCGTGTTGATATCAACTATTTGATGGAAGATTAAGGTAAGAAACATTTATTCAATTAATCTAGTTAACTAAAACTAAAACCTTCAACAAGACGCCTTGAGCCATGAAAATCGTAAATCTGGAAATCATTGCCAATGAGTTTAGTTTACCTTTAATCATGTAAATCCAAAATATTAAACGATTTTTTTTCAATTCCTAATATTGCCAAAAACTCGATCAGGCTTTTTTTTCTCGTAAATACGTACAGTCGTTTACTCATTATGAACCAGTTCGGGATCATAACCTAAACTTAATTATTTCAAGTTAAAATATACAGCCTCTTTTGCTTTAAGTCACATTAATTTTCAGATGTTCTCAGTTTTCATTTCAGTGTACTCGGAAACAAATTAGTAGATCATATGTTGATACACGGGGGAAATAATTTTACCACAACTCAGTAGAAAAAATAAAACATTCTGAAACGACGTTTTTGAAGCTACTTAGGAGATTTCAGTTCTAATAGTGAATTTTTTCTTCATGTATTTAGTAAATCAGGGCTTGTATGACAAGCTAGATTAACAACGTTGCTATTTTCATCTTGAAATAATTTCGTATTACTAAGTTATAAGGATTAATTTATAAATAAAAATAGAAGAACTGTAGCCAGGTCGAGACATGATCTTTAAAAAATTATATAAAACGAACACTGTTTAAAGGTTTTTAACAACTACATAGTTCGGCTTTTAGTATACAGAATATCTAACGAATTTGTTTTTAAACTAAAAATAACATAACAATTTATATAACAAACGAAAACAAAAGAATAAATTGCCAGCTTCATTTTAACCAGCGATGGTTTTATAATTTTATTTTTTTTAATTTATATGTACTGCCGAGCTGATAATAATGATTTAAATTATAATCTAAAATTCGATATATTCCCATACGAAATAGCTAGAAAAATAAGATATGATATAAAAAAGCTTTGAGGCAGGTGTTTGAAACGCCCAATCAGTAATAAGTAGGTATGACGACGCCAGTGGATTCTCGAACACAACTATCACAAGTTTGCGATTATATTATAAAAAAATAAACTATAGCGCAGTTGGGGGAACATTTATAAACTAAATATAGACGATATTGATCTCCTTCTTAAAGACGGAAAGACAGAATTCAGAATGGGGTTTATTCTCAAAGAAAAGCATTAAGCATTACGAATCAAGATTTTAATTTCGACTTTCTGTTTTGCATGTCAACATTTCATAGCAAATAAGCGAAGGCGGTGATTATTTATGGTTTGTGTGGAGTAGAGTAGTGGGGTGAGGAAGTCTTCGGACATGACTTTTTGATGAACTTTCGATGCAGCCATTACTAATGTCATATCCAAAACCTTTTTTTTTTTAATACTATTTTTCCTTGTAACATTATTTCGAATTCAAGATATAACTTTTGCTGCAGCCATGACCAATGACATATCCAAAACCTCCTTTAAGAGGCTATTTTTCCTTGTAACATTATTTCGATTTCAAGATAGAATTTTGATGCAGCCATTACTAATGTCATATCCAAAACCTTTTTTAAAATACTGTTTTTCCTTTTAACATGGTTTCGAATTCAAGATAGTTAGTTTTGATGTTTGCTACAAAATAGCTCAACTAGTACCGTGATTAAATGTTGTGAGTCTCAGATTCCTTATGCTTTTAGACTAAAATAGGTTATTTTTATAGAGGACATTACATGGGCGCGCGGAAATACGAAATTTATCTTCGAGTGTAAAACTTGAACTCTAGCAACTATCTTAATCTACAAAGCTTTTCGCTGTCGTATCACAGCGTGGGACAATCACAACAGAGCTAGGCTCCAAACTAAGTGAAAGCCCAAAGATCGAATTTAGAATTTAGAAGTTGATTTTTTTGTTGTTGTTGTTATTTGTTTTTGTTTTTGAGGAGGGAGGAAAACCGGAGAACGCGGAGAAAAACCCTCGATGCACAGGAGAGAACCAACAAACAACTCTACTCACATACGACATCGAGATCGGCAGGACTCGAACTCGGGTTGCATTGGTGAGGGGGGGGGGGGGCATTAACAGCGCACGCCACCAGTGCTTCCTTGAATGACAACTGAATTACGCAAACTGCGTGAAGACGTCACATTTGGGAGTGGTCGAGCGCGTCACTCAAAAAGCGCATGACTCGAAGCGCGCATTTCGTCTATCAAAACCCATCGAAAGTTTGAAAGGATTCATTTGGAATTTCCAAAGACTACTTTTCTTGAAAATTGGCATCAGTGGATGATGCTTGATATCGTCTTTATCATGAACCCTCTATTTTGAGGTTGCTTTTTGATGTTTCGCTTTTTAAATTACACATTGTTGTTCGACGGACATTCAAAGTTTGCAAGGCCCTCCTACTAACTTTCTAGGTTTCAGCTCCTAAAATCATACCTTTCTCCAACGTACACATAAAACACTTTTAAAATATATTCTACAGTAACTAGCTAGAATTAGTGATGATTGCTAATGGATGAATGGATGGACGGACGGATGGATGGATGGATGGATTGAAACAAGATATCTATTTTTTGCCTCTAGGTTCTGAAATTCAAGTCTAGAATATTAGACATGAACAAATGAAAATGTTCCACAAAGCAAAATTTCCCAAGATGTTCCCAATGTTCTCACTAATGATGACAGCTATCTTTGCTACCAACCTCTTCATGAATACCAACAGCCAATGCGGATCACCTCTTGCTGTATTCCATCGTGACCATGGTTACGCTTTGATTGGTCACGTGATCAAGACTCTGTCTCTCTTCATAGCGGATTGCCAGCATGCATGCGAAACAACCCTGGAATGCTTTTCTTTCAACTATTGCAGATTCCCAAATGGAATGTTTGTATGTGAATTGAACCGATCCAACAAGAAACAAAATCCTGGCTCGTACGTTCCCAAAGAAAGCTACCAGTATTCTGAACCAACGGTATGTCAAAGTACCAGCTTTATTTTTGTAGAAACCTTATTGTGAGTTGTAAAAGGATAAAGATTTGACGTTGGTCTTTTTAATGAAATTTTACTGGAAAGAGAAAAAACGAGACATACGAATATTTTCTGCATAAATGGTGTGACAAAACTACAGAGAGAAGAAAAATACGTTTAAAGAAGCAAACCAGGATTCTAAAATTATTATGACGGTGGCCACTAATTCCAGCACGCTTAGTGACCATCTCAACCTTAGGGTTCTCGCGGGATTTTGTAAGCAAAATATTTCGCACTTCATATACCACACTTTTAAGTGAAAACTTCATACTTCACACTTTATACTTCACACTTTTTACTTCATTTATTATATACTATGACAGCGGTTTGCAGTAGTATTTGTTTTTAGTATTTTTTTATTAATTTATTTTTATCATATTTTATTTTTTTATTAGCTAACGTACATTAACGGTAACCCAAATAATATACATGAGATATTATTTGTACACTGATTATTTACATGGTTTTTCCATTTATTGTATATCGTTAATATTTTCTTTTCGTAGAATCGAAATGTTAGATATGAATTTAGCAATAATTTTCTGGATAATTTTCATGTCAGGTGGATTCATCAGAAATAAGTAAAGATCGTCGTGTTGCATTTTATTCAATGCAACTTTAATCTCTCTCTCTCTCTCTCTCTCTCTCTCTCTCTCTCTCTCTCTCTCTCTCTCTCTCTCTCTCTCTCTCTCTCTCTCTCTCTCTCTCTCTCTCTCTCTCTCTCTCTCTCTCTCTCTCTCTCTCCTCTCTCTCTCTCTCTCTCTCTCTCTCTCTCTCTCTCTCTCTCTCTCTCTCTCTCTCTCTCTCTCTCTCTCTCTCTCTCTCTCTCTCTCTCTCTCTCTCTCTCTCTCTCTCTCTCTCTCTCTCTCTCTATCTATCTCTGTATAAAGCCCACTTCTTTTTTTCCCACATAATATGCATTTTGATAATGTGAATGCGACTACCCTAAATATTGGTATTTCGCATAAGCTTCAGTAAGATGAACATGCGATGAAAACAAACAAACAAAAGAAGAAACACTACAGCAAACCGCGGACATAGTATACAACAAATGAAGTATAAAGTGAAGTATGAAGTTGCCATTTCAAGTGTGAAATGAGAAGTGTGAAGTGTAAATGTTCCTCCAGGGCTTCTGTACTTCGCTGAATAGAATCAATCAAAATGTATTTACCCTCTTTTTATTATTGGGCAATCGAAAGCATGTTATTGTTACATTGGGGTTGATTGTATAAATAACTCCACAAGCAAACTAATTATATTTTTTCACAGGAAATGAAGTACTGCGATCAGCAAGGATGTCTGTTAAAAGAAGGTAGGTAGACTGGTCAGCAAACCAGAAACACTCCCGTCCTTTTGAGCTGTATATTAATATTTCGAGTAATGAAAAATATCGAAGTAGTAACAAAGTATAATTGTTAATATTTATTAATGAATACATTAACAGTTTTTTTCTTCTCAAAAACAGTTTTAAAAACTCTATACTGCTTGTATAGTATACAGCTGTCAAAACTGGAATTCCTTTCCGACAGAGATTATTAAGGCATTTAAGAATGGACTGAATCAATTAAATTGAATATTGTAAATATCTATTTTATTAACTTATATAAGTTATAAATATACATTTTATTAACTTCTATTATTTTCAGTTATTATATTATCATTACTATTATTATCAATTGATATTTATCATATCTTTCTATTTATTCATTTATTTATTTATTTTTATTCAATATCCTTGTGATACTCAGGGTGTTAAAGATAATAAGGATAAGTGTAGAGATGTAGAACAAACTCTGAAAACCAATAGTTGAAAGGGGGAACTGAGTAATGAATTCAAGATGAAACTGTACTCTTTCTAGCTCCAAAATAATTTTCAATTTCCATATTTTTTTACATTCATTGGTTGGATAAATTGAATTATTCAATTTGAATAATAATTTTTCAGCTTTACCAGGTGGTTGGTACAGACTCGATGCCTCACTTTACAAGCTAGTAATAGAGAATAAAACCTGGACAGACGCCAGACAGCACTGCCAGTCTCTTGGAGGAGATTTGGTATCTTTTCTAAATGAAATGGAAAAAACCTTTGTTTTGAAAACATTACTTTGGAGTAAGTAAAACGACGCTTTTTACTCTTTTTACTTCTTTCCGAGTGGCGGCCATTTTGGAACCACCTTTTTAAAATCCTGGATCCGCTACTAATCCACGTGGTTGCACCACACCTGAAGCAAAAATGCAAAAATAAGAGAAAACTGATGTGAACAACATACCTGTCAAATCGTTCGTCATTTTCACGTACGTCTTGCCCTCGACGCTTCCCGTGAAAGTCGGAAAAAAATCGTCTTTATTTGACTTTGTTTGACCAAAACACAATCACGTTTTAAAAAGATACATAAACAAAGTAGTGTTAAAAAGCAGCCTTCTTGGAGGAAAATAAAACAGCCTCTATGGTTCAGAAAGGTCACGCTATGCTATACCGGCAAACTCTTACATTTGTCAAAGACCAAGGGCGTAGGCAGAGGGGCGTAGGCAGAGGGGCCTAGGGGAAAGAAATACAGTAATTTCAATTTTTTTCAAAGTTTTGCAAAATTTTAATTTTAATCTTAATTCTAATTTTTTAAACGCCCTTTGGGAAATCCTGGCTAATCTATAATCTATAATCTATAATCTATAATCTATAATCTATAATCTATAATCTATAATCTATAATCTATAATCTATAATCTATAATCTATAATCTATAATCTATAATCTATAATCTATAATCTATAATCTATAATCTATAATCTATAATCTATAATCTATAATCTATAATATATAGCGTTTATAAAACGATCTACGAGTTTTTTGAACTGCTTAAGACACTCATGAACAATTTATAAGATTTTGGTTCAGCTGTAGCCACCATACAAGTCACGAACATGGATTTTTATACTTCGATAGAGATTTGACGTCACGGGTATGCGCAACCAGATTCAATAGAAGCTCCCACATGTTGGATATTGCGTGCCAAGGCAAAGACAGGCACGTTAGTCAAAGTTTTTTAGGGTTGACTATGTCCTTGATGAGGCTCTAAGTCTTCATCGAAACTTGGATGCAAACTTCATCCCTAATGAATTCATCCTCATAGTATTCGAGTGGTCTTTATATAAAGACCACATGTGTCTATACGCGAAAAAGAAAAGTAAAAGTTACAAAATGGTAAAGTCGGAGACAACTGGGGAGGGGAAGGTCGTGTGAGGCATATGTAACGTTTTATGAAACATGGGACAACGAAACAAAGAGACACTAATCCCCTCGTTACATCTGGGACCGTTTGAATATTAATAAACAGGCTCTTTTAAAGAACACTTGGTAATTATTTTACTGATAATAAAATTATTTTATCAAGCTGGGTGTTATTTAACGTAGATGCACTTATTTCATTGTTTTCGTAGACTGGTACACACCACTTGCCAGATACAAGATGGATGGAACAGATCAGAATCTGAGGTACCTAATAAATAAAACATTTTCGCAAATAATTATCTAATAATTAATAAGAAATATTGTTTTTACTTTGATTTAGAAAATATAGTTAAGTAATAAATTGCAAATTATTTTTCTTTCCACTATACTTTGCAGTTTGTTGGGCGGTGCTGCCGTTGTAAATATCGACAACACGAAGGCTGTTTACTTTGATGGAGTGGATGACCAAGCTACCGTACCACGTGTTGACATTCGTACTACTGACTTTACCCTTGCTGTTTGGATCAAACCCGTGACACCTTGGGGATTGGTTAACACTTTAATTGAAGACTTTAAGAACGAAGAAAATACAGTTCACCATCTTTTTTTATTATGGAGGTTTGAATGTCAAAATACACAATTCAGACAACGTTCACATTGGCCTAGGTCAAAAGTAAGTCATTTATTGAATAAGAACATTATCTATTGCAAAGCATTGTAACTGTTTCATTTATTCAGATTTTCAAAAATTTATGAATAGTTAAGTTTATAAGCCTTATATACTATACTATATATTTATTGTAATGAGGGGTGGCCACGGATTGTGTGGGTCCGTAGTTTTTGTACTTTTTCTTCTCAAAAACTACGCTACGGACAACCTAAACATCACAGGATCAGGTCTAAGCCCCAGAAGCACCGTTTTGAGAGCGAAAAGTCTTGGAAATCTTTCCAGAAAATGCAGAGTTTGATATTAAGTTTGCGTCAGTTTGGCGATATGGATCATGCTTTGCCTATTCAGCGAACAATAGACCAATGCCGAATTCGGTTGACTTGTCACAAAACAATGGTTTCAAGTCGAGGTTGAACTTGATGAATAAAAGAATCAAGTTCGGTTTCGACTTCAAACCACTGTTTCGTGGTCATTCAAGCGAATTCGGCATAGGTGTATTGATATCCGTTGTCTTCCTTTCATACTTGGGACAAGGTTGCTGTTCGTCTCGATCCCGCTGGTCATTTTGGTTACTTGTCTCGTCGTGGTCCGGAATGTAAGGCATTCTACACAATCAGGATCAAGCGATAAAAGTTCCCGTGCAGTTATTATTCAAATTCAAGTGCAACATTCCATTGTTTGTTACAAGGAGATGTAGTCTTTAAACTAAATCCTGGCCCTAAGGACAATGACAGTAATTCAATCTCTCGCCGAACTTGTTCCCGTCCTCGCTGCACTCCACTGCGCACTCAGCCAAGGAACCCTTCGAGTCTTATTTAATGTTGAGCGGCTGCCTTTAAATACGAACTCCAATTCGCCATCGTCATTGTGCTTATTCAACTAGCGTTCTGTCAAAAACAAAACTGCTGATATCTTTGATGTTATTGTATTGAACAGTCTGAACCCAGGTGAATGAATGTTAATTGAAGTATTATGATCACCCGGGTGGATGTAGTCCTGAGAAGGGCTGCTTTGATGTGCCTGACGGTACAGCCTTGTTGTTCTGTGAATCATTAGCCGTTTCGAAAGTGGACGGAGGTGCAAAAATGTCGTAAATTGACAGTACGGGGGCATTTTATGATTTGCGTGTTGTATTTTATATCGACCTTCGTGCGACTCCGATGATCATACGATCCCTACTGGTACATGTTTGATAGAATTCAGTGACTATTTTGAGTCTGTAGTGCTATGCAAAGAGCAGTATGTGATGTGTAGTGATTTTAATATTCATGTGGATGTGCTGGTACTTGATCTATAAGAGTCATTTAGTCTACGACAGCATGCGATTGGCCCCACCCATATTCATGGACACATTTTGGACTTGGTCATCACACGCTAGTGTGACCAGATCATTTGCTCGACTCCTCATATTGACCGTTATCTGTGTGACCACGCGGCTGTCACGTGCAGCCTATATTCTACCATTCTACTATTCTATTCTACTACTATTCTACTATTCTACCATCATACTTACTGTAATAGTGGCGCCAGTAAACGCCTATTGAACCAGTCACGTGGCGATGGTTTTCCTCCAAATCTTAATGCACGTACTTTTGCAAATGACTTGGGAAAGTTCTTTGTGATGAGCTTGAAGTCGATCGTCCAGTCTCAATAGCCCCTTCTGTGTCTACCACTTCTACTAAGTCATCTAATACCACCAAGACTGAGACTTGTCCACTGCTAACTGTTTTTAAGACCTTGTCTTGTGATAATGTCAAATCGCTTATGCAGCAATCAGCCTTGAAGTAATGTTCATTGGAGCCTATGCTCTCTCGATTGGTTAGTAAATGTGATGCTTTGCTGCCAGTTATTACTACTTACTACCATCATTAACATTTCATTACAAAGTGGACACTTTCCTGGTGATTGGAAGGAATGCTCTGGTACATCCGTTGCTTATAATAAGCCTTGACTTGACATCATATTTAAGAACTTCACGCCCGTCAGTAATCTGACATTCATAAGCTCACAGAGTAATCGGTTTTCCATCAAACAAATAATCACATGGTTGCAAATGGGCTACATCTGAACTACACAGTCGTCTTACCGAAAGTACCAAGGTACCGAAACCACTCTTCTGAAAGTCAAAAATGACATTCTTTTTATTAATAATAATAATAATAATAATAATAATGAACTACGTGCATGCATCAAAAAAGAGTGCATAAGCTCAAGTGTTAATCAGATTAACATACTGTTTGACTTTCTAGCAAGATATCACGAACAGCTAAGAAAAGACCTAAGAACAATTACAAATACAGACAGGGAAGTGAACTTTCTTATAGAACGATGCCAGAAATGGATTTTAAGCCAGAACGTTAATATAGTCAAGAAGTTCTATGAATATACATACGCTGAAACAAGGATTGAAAAAAAATGATGAACTTAACCAGCCTAGACTTAGTCCGCTGGTCAATGTAAACATGATATATACAAATAAAACTTTCCATAATAATAACTTTATTTATTAATAATATTTATAATACTTCCATAAAAAGCCAAATAGTGCTTAACAATTATTTAAAAAAATTAATGAAAATTTACAGTTATGCATCACTAAGGTATTGAAATCAATAAATAAATACCTATCCTATCCTATCCTATCCTATATTTAACAATTATTCGCCGAAGGCGAAGTGAATATCGGGGAATAATTACCGAGACGCGAGTCTTTGAGCGGCAAGGTAAATATTCAGCTCCGATATTATCCGATATATTTTTGGCCCAAACCTGTTCTTAGTGTACATAAACGACATTACCGACCACATCTCATCTACTGCAAAGCTCTATGCGGACGACACTAAGATCTACAGGGCTATCATGGACGATAAGACCGACATACCTTCTCTACAGTCTGACCTTAATAGCCTAAACCAGTGGGCCAGAACATGGCAGCTTAGGTTCAATGCTGGAAAGTGCGAAAGTATGCGGATTACCTACTCAAGAGATACATCCTCAACAAGTTAAACTCTTGGATTTACTCTACTTAAAGATGTTGATACCTTCAAAGACCCGTGATTTTTCTTGGGGTACTCACGTGAACATCACAATCAACAAAGCCAACAAAGTACTATACGGATATAACTTTGATAAGCGTTACTAGTCCATCTGCCAAGGGTTTGGATCATGTGATCTGGAACACCATTGCGCGCTGCAACTGTGGCGGCTCCAATCCTGAAAAATGACTAGAAAAATTACCAGTCACTCCCGCACCAGCGAAAATATCCCTCAGCCACGACGTCAGCAACTCTCGAGACAACGGTTGGTCATTCTTTAATAAGAATAGTGGACCTGAAGCATTTCCCCTTTTATGTAGAAAGGCGGACATTGCAGTTACCGCACACAGTGGGGAGGCGCGACAACCGATGTGAACATAGCACCCTGCGCGGAAAGGATCGGTTTTGGATGCTTTGATCCATACCCGTAAGCACGATGGTCGGTCCAAATTATCAAACGCCAAGTCCGAGACCTGCAGGTGAATGGTGGGGTCGAAACTGGCCAAGCTGGAGACCGTAAACTCGGCCGATCGCAGGAAACCAAAGTATGCGACCGTACATGACGACCAAAACATGGCATGTTCAAACGAGTCAATATCCAGGGCCTTGTAAATGGTGAGCATAAGAGCGTCGATAATCGGTAGACGCTGTGAAAACTGGGACCCTTGTGAACGTTTAATACTCCGAAAAACGTGATGCAGCCGCGGACAATTTACCAATGGATCTGCGTGACCCTGCTCGATGTGAAGGGCCCGAACCGCTGACAGGTAGACTTTAATAGACCGATGCTGAAGCGACTGTGCCAGAAACGTTACGAAGAGACATAAAGTTCTTTCATCTGTAGGTAAAACAGGAACTTTGCCAAGCTGATGGCAAAAATCAAAAAATTTGCGCTGAGCAGACGCGTAAGTGCGACGTGTGGTGGGAGCGAGGCCATTTAGGAGGAATTCCTGACACTGTTTCTTTAGAGTGGACTGGTCAAGTTGAGAAGAAGCTGCTGCGGAATTGGAGTTGGGGATCGGTGTGCTAAAGGAGCCAAACGCCTGAACTCCTGCCAACGAAAGCGGGATAAGGCATCAGCAATTGCATTGTGGACGCCGGGTATGTGAAGTGAAGAAAAGGAAAAGTTAAAGCGCGCTGCCGCTAGCAACAGACTGCGCAACAGCCGCATCAGGTCGGGGACTTTAGAAGTCCTGCTGTTCAGCATAAACACCACAGCCTCGTTGTCGGAACGAAAGATGACATGCTTTTTGGACCACCGATGGCCCCACACATGCGCGGCTAGAACGATCGGAAAGAGTTCCTTATATGCAATAGATTGAGAACCCTGCATCTCCAACCAGACACCGTTGAACCACTCACGTTCCAGAAAAGCTCCATAACCAATTGCTCCTGAGGCGTCCGATACCACCTGGGTATCGCCTACGACTGGGATACCAGAATACAGCCAAAAAGAAACCCCGTGCCACGTAAAGAGGGACTGGTGCCACCAGGCTAAGTCGCGATGGAACTCGCAATTCAGACGTATGCAGGTCAATCATGCGCCTTATGAACGTGCGACCAGGCCACACCACCTTCGCTGCATGGTGAAGATGGCCAATCAACGATTCTAGGTGATGTCTATTACACCAGCGTCGTGACCGCCAGGTAGCAATCAACAGTTTAAGGTTGCATAGCTTATCTGCTGGCAAACGAGCAATTTGGTTCACTGAGTCCAATTCGATGCCCAAAACAACCAGGGTGGTATCAGGGCCTATGCATTTGTCGGGATGTAGCGGAACACCTAGAGTGCGGCATACTTGACGAGACTTAGCTAGGTTAACTGAGCAGGCGTCGGTGTTCGGAGGGCCCGCCATGATAAAATCATCAAGATAATGAACGAGATTGCTAACTTGGTAAATTGTTCACCAGAATCCACTCTATCATCGAGGCTACCGCATTGAAAATAAACGGGGTTGATCGTAGACCAAACGGTAACGCTAAGTCAACGTAATACTTTCCGCGCCACTTCATACCGAGAAGGTACCTGTCAGAAGGATGAACCGGAATATAACGGTAGGCCGATTCGACGTCGAACTTTGCCATCAGTGCTCCGGCACCAAGAGATCATCCGAATGATTTGGTCCACCCTGACATACTGAAGGGTAAAAGCCTCGCGATCGATACCATCGTTCACGCTAAGTCCCCTGGGAGACGAAAGGTTGACTATGAGCCTCCATTTCCCAGGCTGGCCACGCTTAGGTATCACCCCAAAGCTACTAACGTGCAGGTCAAATAGCGTTTTGTGTAGCGTGCAAACTGCGTAAGCTAGTATTAGCGAAATCGGATAGCACATGGCGTTAGCAAAATTGGATAGCACCCGATGCAAGTCTCGTCCCCCGATACCATCTTTTTATCATTGATCTCATTGCGTGAGACATTAATTTGTTTATCAGGTGGCCACGAAGCTATAGCCTCTTCATGACAGATACTTACAATAACTGGCAACTTAGTTCAAGTCTAACTTTGCTTAATTATTTTATTCAACCACATTGAATAAACAGCATGTGTGATTCTTTCTAGTGCTAATATCATGTTGTGGGCACTAGATAGGCTGCGCGAGGGAGGTACAGTACTTGAGTGGTTCAGAACGTACTTATAGGGACGCTGTAAGCAAATATCTGTTCGTGGATGCCAGTCTGAGAAAATTGATTTGGACTAAGGTGTTCCTCAGGGTTCTTGTCTTTGAACGCTCTTTACCTGAGCTCCTTACTTACAACGTGGCAAAAGATTATCTGCCGTCCGTCCATTGCTATGCAGATTACACTCAACTATAGGTGTCTTTTAGTCCCGCAGACGAGATTGGCCAGACAGAGACTATAGCAGCTATGGAACTGACAATAGGCTATTTATAAATGAAACCAAGACTGAGTTCTTGTTGATTGGTACTAGACAGCAGCTCGCTAAAGCTAATATTGAACATGTCAGTGTTGGTAATGTTAGAATAGCTCCGCACTCCCCTTTTAAAAATTTGGTTTGATTCAAATTTACCTATAGATGATCACATTACTAGGACTAGTTGTGCTGCGTTTTATTATTTATACAATATCAGAATAATTAGGAAATATTTAACGAAAGCAAATACATAGACTCTTATACATGCTTCATTTCGAGCCGCATAGATTATTGCAATAGTTTGCTGGTTATCCCGATTTTTAACTGCACAAATTATAAAGGATAAATACTTGATATAACGTTCTCATCCTTATCACTAATTTTTGTATGTGATAACAAACTATGAAAACGACTTTATCAGGGATAAAGTTGCATCCAAGTTAAAATGAAGCCTTATCAATGTCAGTCCCACCTATGATAAACGGCGACTAATAAAATCTCGTCTACTAGCACCCCTATCTTGAGTTTTGCATGCTTGCTCTGGTGCGTGTTAAGTGGAAGAGAATGTTATTCGTTACTGGTTTTCTTCTTTTACGGTGCACGTAATTTGTACGTGGGACCAATGTATTTTTGCTGCTGGTTTTCTAATTTTTTAGTGCACTTAACAAGTAAGTGCTCTCAGTGGGAATACTATTATACATGTACTTATTATAAATGAGTTTTTGGAGCTGTTCAATAAACCCGCAGATCGCGTTTTATCAGGTCTAAAACCCTTCGGCTAAGCCTCGTGCTTTTAAACCTGACATCCAAATATTTGCCAGTGAGAATCTTTTCCCTCAGATCTAAAGTATTTCAGCACAGAAGCTGTGATAATTATCCAGATCACTGCAGATAGATCGCACAAGGCCCAAAACGAAAAAGGGTTTACTTCAAGCAATTATAGAGATTATAAACCAAAAATTTGGAGATGCGCGGGTTTTTCTCCTCCTGTTCACTATTACCTTTGCCTTGTACGCCTTGCAGTGTACAGTGGCACAAGTTAGGTATTCCCCATAGCAATTCCTTACGAACCGATGTGAACTCTTAAACCTGTCTGTTTCAGGGGTTTTCCTCTCGACCAATGGACTCATTTTTCCTTTACATGGAATCGAGAACAGAAGACAGCAAAAATCTTTCAAGACGCCATTCCAAAGAATTCAAAAACCGTAACCTGGCAAAACATTGATCTGTATGACAATCCATATCCCGTCTGGAGGATAGGTGCACGTGATGGAGTCAGTAACAAAAACTTCCATGGCTGGATAAGAGACTTGATCGTAATCCCGAAGGCCTTATCAAGTGAAGACATTCAAAAACTGAAAGGTAATGAACGTAACTGTTCTTTAACAGAAGATCGACGTTATTCGTTCGCAGCATGTTTCTAATCATACCCCAATTCACCCACCTTCTCCCCACCCCCTCCCCCACGTCCCCTATATCCCCCCCCCCCCCCCTATGTTAAGAAAGAGAATGGCGTGTGATAGTTTGTGTAGTTGTTGTAGACGTAGCATTTGATTTCGATAACATTATGCGGGTGCGATCAATCGTATTTAAAAATAGGATTGCTTTCATCTAAATTTACTTTGGTTTCATTTTGCTGGTTTCATTGGGCAAGAAAAAAAGCTCTCACGATTAATAAAATCTGATCAACCTTATCACTCAAAAAAGCATCAGATAAGATTAATGCCATGGTCAATAGATTTTTAGTAATGAACACATCAAGTGAATATAACTGGAAGAATTTATTTAAATTAAGATGGCGAGGAATTCAAAGCTTGGATTGGACTGAATGACATGACTACTGAAGGGCTTTTCCAGTGGTCGGATGGAAAACAACTCACCCTCACACAGACAAGCCTCACTGCTGACAATACTGATGCTAGAAATTGCGTGCAAATGGTAAATACAAAAGAATGGTTTGCCAAAGACTGCAACTCAAAAAGTTCCTTTATATGCAAGAAAAAAACAGAATGATGAACTCAATGAGAAAAAAGTTACTGATTTTGAAAGAAGAGTGCTCTTTATAGACCTATTTCAAAAAACGTTGTTGGAGGCAATATGCGATAGAAGGTCATTCCAAGGCAAAAGGTAAAAAATACAGGCACATTCTTCGATAGGTAGTGGTCGCTTTTGCTCTTTTTTGATTCTCCACATTTTTTGATCACCAATGTTCTAACTCGTGTTTGTAACATTTTAAAAAAACGCAATCAAATAATAATGATAAAAGTACTATTTATCACCGTATCTGTGAATGTTTAATAACCAATGAAGTGCTAAATGTAAATGGTGCAGATAAACAATACTTTATACTCTGCATGCCGAAGGGCAGATCCAGGGGAAGGAACCGGGGTCCGGCCTCCTTGTCATTACTGAGATTCTATTGATTGCTTTAATTAGGATTGCCACAGGGGTGAAGTAGACTTTTATGAATCATACGGTTAGACACGCCCCCACCTCTTCCGTCTCAACCATTGGATCCCTCTGTCAAAAAATTCCTGGATCTGCCCTTGATGGTGAAGTTTATTCCTCTCAGTATTCGTAGTGCTCTGTTAGGTGACACAAAAATATGCTTTCAAGTCTAAGGTGTAAAGACAGTAAGCCTGCCTTATCCCTTATCTTTATCCCTTATCATTTCTTATATGAATATAAACTGATTGAGATACTATTTCAGCATTGTCCCACTTCTAAAAAAGTATGCTTGACAAGCTCCTCCTCTTATATTCTTACCTCTTGGTCACTGCACCTCTATAGTATTTTCACCCTTACCTCAGCTATCTTTGGTTTACTGTTTAAAGTCTTTTGATAGGAACATATCTTTAGTTCTAGTTATGTTTATTCTTTAGACTTACCAAAAAATTGCCCTTTCAAGCGGAACATTTTCTTTTGTCGTCCTTTTATTAATCAAATTTGTAATGCAGTTTCATTCAAAACAAATTTCACCAACCATAGTCAATCATTTCTCACATTTCCACGGATTTTAAAAGTCGCTGCCCGTGGAAAAATCCAAAACCGACAATGTTTTTTTACTGACATCTATAATAGCATCTAGAAAGATAACCTTCACAAAAACCTTCAAGTAAACCTGAAGAATGATACAATGCTCGTAATTCCTGGATCAGTGTTTTCTTATCGACTATGTTTTCAGCGTCGGTATTTTTTCTGTGTATAAATCCAAAATAGATTTAAATCTAGGTATTGATATGTCATAACTATCATTGAATGGCATACTAGCAGAGGCCAAAGGTTCCTCCCTAATATCAGGTGCATTTTGAGGTATGTCTGCACATATACTGTATATTTCCATCCCATAAGTACTGTTAGTTATCAGTTGGCTATTCACATATAAAAAGTAGCTGCTACTATGAAGGCTGTTGCTTAGGGCCGTAGAAAGCTCAGCCACTTTTTCAGGATTGACACACCTATCTGCTGGTGCCCTGCGATCATAATTAATTGACTTGGGAACTGTTGCAGATAATTTTCCAAACTTATACTTTGTTATTACAATGCTGTCAACTGGTTTGGGTTCCACCTTCATGTTTCTAGGAGTATTCCAAGAGCAAAGATTTGATGTACAAGAAATGGGCTCAAAATGCTCCTTCAATCCTTGGTGGCAGAAGTCCTCTATTGCAAATAATAAGCCTCCGGCATGATTACAATGACCCAGGCCACCAACCCCTTTCCTGGTAATCCGGAAAATAATATGTATACAAATAATAGTTTTATCTTTGCTATAAGTATATCTTAATGGGTTGAAATAATGTATTAGTATAATAAACAAAAGTGGAGAATAAATTTATCTTAAAAATAGAAATGCTATTCCCCGGAAGAAAAAAATTCAGCTAAAACTGGAAGAAAGGAGAGGACTACATTTCTCACTTGGGTAAAAACTAAAAATTGTACAATTGAAGAAAATAACTCACCCTGCCGGGCATTGACATGCGGCTTGTGAAACATCGCCGCTTTCTCTCTCAAGCACAATCATGACACCATATTTTTCCTGCTTCATAACCGTAAGTAAGTTTGTCTCGTACTCCCACTTCCAGTTTTTTTATATGTCCTTCCTTGAAAAACTGAAAAGCCTTAAGCTTTTTGTAGCCAGCTTGGCGAATGGAGGCGTGATCATACTTAGCTGTTTTTATAACCAAGTAGTCGTAAAGTTTGAGGAAGTCGAACGGAGGTAACTTGCGCAAATCATTCGTCCAAGCAGAACCAGCGGCGCGTGCTGCAAGGCTTCCGTAAGTCACCTCTCTGTTGTCTACTCGGCTCGAAGATGCTGTTGTAACGAGGGGAACGTTTGCTGAAACTGGAGTAGCAGTGGGAGTGGATGATTTTGCTCTTTCTTGCAGCACATGGCATCGAATGACCAGGTCTGCTTTTTTCCCAGAAGTTAGCTGACCATGATCTTTGAGAATCTTTTACAGTTCATCCACTTTTAGCTTTCTCAGATCATCGAGAGATGCAGAATCGATTTCTGACAGAGTTTCGGAGATTCCATGGAAATCGAGTGATTATGGGGAATTATTATTGTTTAAAATCTCGTATGCCGACGGTATATTACAGCTGATGATTCTCTTTGTAAACAAATGTTACAGTGGGAGCCTCGCACTCATGCCCCAAAAGCGCGCCCGCTGTACGAAATATAGCGGTTATGCAGAGGCGCGGGCGAATTCGAAACTGGACTATTGCGCCCAAGGTTCTCAGAGGAAGGAACAGCCAAAAGGAGAGTAGAGTAGGAGAGTGTTTGATAACCTCCATGACTTCATAATAAGTATAGAAGACGAGTCTTAACAGGATATTGTGAAGAACTGGCATATGCAGATAAAGACACAGACGATCTAGTGGATGAAGATGCAAAGAGCCAGGAAAAGGAAAGTTCAAAGGTCCAGTCTACCAATATAACCCCTTCAGGCCTTTTGGGATGGCTTACAGGACAAAAACATAAACCTTTTGATGGACAAGCCCTGCATATTTCAGTGTTGTTTGATCATGAGTGCTTGATCCGGATCCCGAACCACACCATCTGCTTTCCAACAGTTGGCGCATGTGGCAAAGCCCTCACTTTGCCAGTGGCTCACTTGACAACAGAGGAAGACTTCAGAAAGAATATGCTACTAGCTTTTTGCAAGGGCCAGGCATTTGCTAATGCATGGTAATTATTAAAAAGAAACGAAAGTCTGGACAAGACTAAATCCATGAAGTGGGATCCCAGTTGTGGTTATCATATCAATGTTGTTGTTGATGGGTATAAATGTCTTAGGTTCATTTTAGCCCGAGGGCATCAAGGGTTCCACAGCGCCTTGAGAATTGCCAAAAACATATTTACGCCCAATAACATCGACAACATTACTATTATTTTAACTTTTCTAGAGCATTGAGTACTAAAGTGAAAACATTTTAGGTGAAAATCATACGTGCTGATTGAGCAGCGGGCTCATTTGACCCTGCCAAAATGTTCATTAAAGCCCTGCTAATACACCACAAATGCTTGCCGAAGTTCTTATAATAGTTATCCTACCCATGTGCCATCCTGGGCCCGGTTGTTTGAAGGCTGGTTAGCGCCAGCCATTGGTTAAGATAAGCTATTCTAGGAATTTGATTGGTTAAGAACTGGGCTCTGGCTTTCAAGGGGGTATGGCTTTCCTGCTATTCCAGTTGTAAGCTTGAATCATATAGGGTAATCCCATCTAATAATTTAAGCAGCTGCCTAAATGAAAATTATGGGATGCTTGCATAACATTCCTAGAAAAGGCACATCCTCAAATGAGCAGAATAGACATCTGCATCCCTTTGTTGAATTCCTTTAGAATCCCAAGGAGGTTACACTAAAAGTAGCATTGAATTCAAGGTTGGGTAATCCTAACAGGAGTATAATCCCAGGGTATCCTAATGTACGAAATTCCAGGATTGGGATAAGGATAGGTTTCCAGTGTTTGTAGGTAAAAACAGGGTATGAAGTTTATTTTAATGCCCAATATGTGAAAGCTTTCAACAACAGAAGTTTGACACTTGCTGACTTTAATTGTTTGTTATTGGGATTATGAGCATGAGTTTATGATTACAGTACCAATAATGTTTATATTTTAAGAGTGTTTTATATAGTATTGTTTATATATAGAGCCTGTTTAAGATACTGTAAGAGTTGATTAGGCTTTGCATCATATTTATTCTGAAATACTTTTGCCTGAAACAATTGACCTGTGACAGTGTCACAGGCTGAATTGAAAAATTAAACGAGACTTACCTAAGTCGAAGTTGGATTGAGATTCTACCGTAGCATTTGCAGCAATGAGGAGGTCACGTGAGATAGCAAGCATTGAGTATCCGAGCTCAGTCTTTAAAGCGATTTTGGGGGACTTTGAAAATAAATATTCTATGTGTAGAGTACATGGGCAACAGTATAGGGCTTGGGTGCGATGTGACCTCCTCATTGCTGCAAATGCTACGGTAGAATCTCAATCCAACTTCGACTTAGGTAAGTCTCGTTTAATTTTTCAATTCTACCTCGCATTTGCATACAATCGAAGGTCACATGAGATTTTAAAGCTCAAAGGCTCCCAAAATTAACCACACATAGCCCAAGCAGCAACATGTATAAATTGTATTTTATGTTTCACTAGAACATACATAGGTCATAACCCAAAGCCTAGAAAACTAGAGTATGATATACTAAATCTAGACTGAATCTCAGAGAATAATAAAGTCAGTTATTTGGTTAAAACTGCTTCAGCAAATTTGTTCTCTCTATAGATTGGTCTGTCATAAAACTTTGCAAACACTGAGTCTGATCTCCACCCAGCAGTGGTCATTATGTCCTGAATGGGGACATCTGCTCCTTTAGCTGCTGAAGTAGATGCTGATCTTGTGCTGTGGCTTTTAAAGATATCAGTGTTTATGCCAGCTGTCTTCATTGTCTGTTTTAACCATCTAGAAATAGTGTCTTTAGATGCTGGGCCATGAGGCTATGCATGACAAATCAGAAGTTGTCTGGTATTCTTACGAATGGTAGCTGTTCTTGTGATATATGCATTTAGCAGAGTCACAATACAAAGTCTTTTGTCTGAACTGTAACGTTTAAATACGATTGGATACAGATGGCGGTTCTTTCCACCTCTTGCACTTGTCTGTTTAAGGCATGAGGTGATTCTGAAAGAGTATTCATCAGGCTTTACTGTCATGCTATCAAGAGATAACTTTTGTAGTGTTTGAGTTCTCTGAGCAGATATTAGTGCCATTATCATTACCGTTTTCAATGTTAGGAGCTTTAGAGATAAATCTTCAACAACTGGAAAATCCTTTAAAAAGGTGAGTACTTGTTGTGGGTCCCAGGTCTCTAAGTATCTCGGTAATGCAGGTTTTATATTGAACAAACCTGACATGAACCTGGAGACTACAGGGTGGCTTCCTACTTTCACACCATCTACTGTAATGAAGGTGGAGAGTGCACTTCTTGCTGTTCCTACAGCACTGTAGCTCATCCTCTTAGAGAGCTGAGTCAGGAAGTCTAGGACCTGTTGTAGTTCAGGGTGTAACTGGTTAACATTGTTATCTTTGCAGAACTGAACCCAAGATGAAATGTAAGTCTGGTATTGTTTATGAGTTCCCTCTCTCCATGATTTCAATATAATGTCAAGAGGTTCACCAAATACTCCTTGGTTGGTCAAGGCAGACTTGACACAAGACAGGCAATGAGTTTTAGTTTCGGATACAGAGGGTGCACTTCCTTTGGGCTGTAAGGTAGTGTTAATGTTTGGCTGTGGTTGTTTATCTTGACAGGCTGATCCTGCATCATTTGAAGTAAGCGTGGGTACCAGAACTGTGTTTCCCACTGTGGGACCACCAAGATTGCCATAACTTTGCTTAGTTGTATGTACTGAAGAACTTTCCCTATCAGGCTAAAAAGGGGAAAACAATATATCAGTTGATATTTTGCCCAGTCAACAGTAAAGGCATCAATGGCTATTGCCCCTGGGTCAGGCTTCCAGGCAATATATTTTTCAACCTTATTATTCAATCTTGAAGCAAACATATCCACTTCAGGCATTCCCCACTTAGCTGCCAGGCTCTGAAAGCAAACTAAGTCAAGAGACCATTCGGTATTGCTATGGAAATCTCGGCTAGCTCTGTCCGCCTCTATGTTGAGTTTGCCTGGCAAATGGGATATGGATAATGTTAATTCTCTTTCTCTACACCAAAGAATAATTTCCCTTGTAATTTCATTGCACTGAAGGGACTGTGTACCTCCCATATGCTGAAGGTATGATACTGCTGTAGTATTGTCACACAGTATTTTAATGGCCTTTGCCCGCAGGTGTCCACAGAGTGCTTTGAGTGACAAAGATTGCTTTTATTTCTAGGTAATTAATGTGATGGTTTGCTTCTTCAGCTGACCATCTGCCCCTTGCTAATAACTTAGAACCCTCAATTATGCCACCCCATCCCTTTAGGGAACTATCAGTTTTGAGAGTTATGGTAGGTGGCTGTAAGATTACAGGATTGGGACAGTGGTCAATATCTGAAATCCACCATCTCAAATCCTCCCTGGCAAGGGGTATTTATTTATTTTGCGATATCATGGTCAATAAGTTAATAATTAACTATTGTGACCGGACCGTTAAGATGTCGGAATAACACTAGCATATATTACTTTTAGGGGCTGGACTATTGTCAAGTGTCGGGCTTTCGGATTCGGTCGGTTGTAAATCAAATCGTGTGACAGACAGACAAAAATCGTATTGAAAATAGTCTATCATAAAATGCTTGTTAAAAGTTAATTTTTGCAAAGAAAATGGTTATATCATATCTTTTACAATGTATGGAGATAGCTGATGCTGTTTACTTTGCATAAAAATGGGTTGGTACGATCTTCGAACTGGCTGCTGAACAGGCTGCTAACTTCAGCCTGGTATTACAATCAGCAGTGGACAAAATATCCAAAATCACAAAATCAGTCACGCTCTTTGCAATGATGTGATCGCCAAAATCATACGCTTGCGTAGAAAAACTCACCTCATAAGTAAAGTTAATCCTTTTCCTTTGAAAATTGATTCCTCTTTTGACAGAAATAATTAAAAAATTCTAGCAACACAAAGGATAAAAGAGCAGCATAAGACGTGTCACGCTATAGACGCCATCTTAAACGGAGTTTGTTTAGAGCCGAAATTTTTCGTCGCTAGGCAACGTGACGTCATACTTGAGGACTCTATTTTCTAATTTTACAATAACAGAGCGTATTCTCGCAATCTGATTGGGTAACATTTATGATCAATAAGGGGACAGTCACAAAGAATGACGCATCACTTGCACAGGGAGCCAGTGCGCTTGAAACCTTTTTTTCTTTTTCCTTGTTTTTAGTTGTTTTTGTTTTCATTTTACTGTAAAAAAAATCTCTCATAGATTTACTATTGGCTCAGTGTCCTCCTGTTAAACAGAGATGACGCCAAAAAATGTTCAAAACTTTACAGTGATTTGAAAGAATAAACTGTGTAGACGTCATTAACTACCACCATCAGAACCAATCGTGAAATATATTTTTTCCACTGTTCAAACGTACGTACTCATAAGGGAATAAAAACTCCAATACAAAAATTCGTGAAGTATTTATTGGTATTGGTAGCAAAATGATGTCATCATGCAAATGACCTATTCCAACGCAACCACAGCTCATCGTTGTTTTTCAAAACAAAAGAAAGAAAGCTACCACGACAAGTTAACTGAAAAAGGTCGAGAAATTGGCCGAATTGTAATGTATAATCGCATACAATTATTTTATATAACTTCTAAGTAAAATGGTGTTAAGATATATATATTTTTTTTGTGGTAATGCAGCTATTAACATGTCGAAAATATAGTGTTATAATACGACCTTATTCATGTTAGTTGATTAAAAATCGAATTGCCTATGAGTTGAGGGTAAATAACCGGGCCTCAAGTGCTCAAAATATTTTTATTTTCATGCCTCATCGTCAGAACGTCGTTTTGTTTTCGTAATGATATTCTGCTTTACGTACTGTTTGCGCGGAAACTGAATTATTCTACAACATCGCCGTTATCTTATTCTCACGTGTCAGCTTCTGTCGTTTCATTGTTATTTTTTTAGAAAAGCAGCTCTTTAAAAATTCTTCATTGTCAACCTCCAAATATTAACCAACCTCAACTACTTTCTACTTACTCAAAACTATAGTTTGTAACTATGTCAAAGCCCTTTAAATATCCATACAAGCCTTTGTAAGTAGTTTACATGTTAAAAATATCACAGCCTTGGAGCCTGTGATAATACATTGCCTTTTCAGTATATTAAATGTCCAAAACAAGGAAGGCTTTTTTTTTGTAGTCAATCCATCGTTTTACCCACAACCAATTTTCAGAAAAAGTTATTCAATTCTAACTGAGTATGATAAGTCACTTTCAATCGGGATACATTTCCTTAGAACACAATTGCAGTATGAAAAAAAAAATTCTGAATAGGGGAATGAAAGTAAAAAATAGTCGTCGTCAAGCGCAACCAAAACCTTAGTAATGTCTTTAAAGTGTATATGACACGAAACGTTTAAAATGCACAGTTTGTTAGTAATAATAAATATATATCGTAATGAAATGTGTTTCAAAAGCTTATTTCTTGAGATATTTGAGGAATTTAAGCCCAATTTGTGACGTCTTCTTGTTGACACGTACACTACTAGATTGGGTAGTAATGCACTAAATATAAATTGTAATTCGTCTAAAATAACAAAAAAGGCATATTCTTTTGGGCTTCATTTGATAGTTTACGTAGTACTCTTTAGATTTTGGGAAACTGAAAACTGTACTACCTGAAATTACGATTCTACATTCAAACATATTTCGTATATTTGCAACTAAATCTGGAGACTTCTAAACAAAATGACGTCACAACTTATGCTAATTTTTTTTAAATTTCTAGAGAAATACGTTTTTGAAACGAATTTAACCGTGATATTTTTATCAATGGCAATAAGGGGCACGGATGAAAATCAATGAAAATTGGAGATGACTTGAAACTTGTTTAAACTTATCTTTATGGCCCAGATAGTAGCCAAGCAACATGTTTCCTTCTCAAAAAGTGGCGGAAAAATATCAATTTTATTCAGCAATTAAATTGTGAGTAAATGACGTAATTTCCTCAACCCTATTGTTCTTTTCACTTTTAACCCAAAATATTTCAACAGCAATTGGCTTCCAGGCTAAAATGTTCACTAATCTGATTTTTATAATTATAAATGAGTCCTGATTATTCTCAAATACTTCAATTGTTCGGACTTTCAAAGATTGGGGCGTTTTCATCCGAGTGCCCCTTTAAAGACGTCCTCCATTGAGATTGAAAAACAATTCGTCTCTTAGTGGCTGATTAACTTCTTTTCTCACAGGCAAGAAAATAAATATGTCCTCCGAATAAACTCGTAAACGAATTTGAAATCTCACTCCTGAACAATTGCCCAATTTCACTATGACGTCACAGCTTGTTTGCGACTGAGATAGTTATGAAGAACAACTAAATAAGAATTTTGACTAATTTTATGCTGCAGTTGAATTGATAGCGCTGAGATTTCTGTTACAAATTATTATAAACCGGTGTTTCGCCGCCTACATTATAAATACACGTATTTCAACAAAACGTGGCCTCTAAGCTAACCCAAACTTTTTGAATCTTTTAGGTTTCTATGATTGTTCCTGTGTGGGGCTGGCGACTGAGGTGGAAACTAGTGTCCAATTTCGACTGTGGTTTTGGTCTTCTCAGAACACAATGATTTATATTTAAATAACAATATTCTACAATACTTTCCCCGTAAGGAGCTTTTCCATGAGGTTCCCTTCACACGCACTAACCGCACTGTAGGTGTTATTTACGATACACATCATTCTGGGACATGTTGATTTTTACTTTGACTAGGGTGGAAAACCCGGGGGGGAAAAGCAGTCGTGACAATGACAAAATAAAAACAATCGTGACAATGAACAACATATCAGCTTGATGTTCGTTAGCAACAAAAATCAACTCGAGCATTCATTAGTTTTATATTTTCTCAATAATTTAAGTAAGGGTCATTGAGTTTTTCATTAAACTTTATCTCTTTGTTTTAAAGTGTTTGCATTTCAATCATTAGTCCTTTAAAAGGTTCAAGCTTCTTTTTACACCTTGATTGGTTTTGTGACGTCGTTCTGAGCTTAGTTTAGAGATTGATTCCTTTCGCTTTGTTTCTTTTGTGTTATTCCAAAACTCACAGAATAGAAGACATTGGCCGGGCATAACTGTAAAGGAAATGTAAACTGAAAGTAGTGAAACTGTGATCATGAAGCTTGAAGGAAGTAAGTTCGAAAATGGGGAAAATATTAATTTTTAAAAATTATAGAAAAAGTTGTGCATCTTATGCCTTCAGCAAAGGTTTTCTTACGTAATCTTACTGATCTTATCAAAATCCATGGCTTTCAGTCTGCATTATCCCAACGAATGCATAGAGGAAAATCAGACATATTTAGTGTGCTTGAAAAATGGGGGCGGTCTATGATAAACAAGCTAGAAAGAAAACAATTGGATTTTGATAAGATCAATAATTATACTAGATAATTACTTCGGCAGGCAGCATTCGTAGGTATAATGCAGGCAGCTGAGGGCGTAGCTGCATGCCTCAGTAATTATCTATTAAATAATATGGGCATCAATCAATCTCGATATCGATTGGTCTGCTACTAGATTTTTAAATCACTGTGCAACAAAGCGAAATCTTTGACACTGACTGTAATGGTACTTGACCATTCCATTAGATTATACGAACTAAATGATTCTTTGGATTAGACTGTTTCATTTAAATACTTAGAACAAGCGCAAGCATTTTAAATATTCTTCTTCGCATTCCTTACTTGAATGCGGTCTCTGTACTTTAATCTAGGTGAAATATTTTTATGCGATAACATAACGAAGTACGATTACGAAATCATGAACTGCACTTCACTGTGCCTTCCTTTGGGGATATATTTTCAGTACGTTTCACGAACTTACTATTATGATATCTTTTGTTATCTAGTCTTGTAGTCAACGGCCTGATAGGTGTTCTAGCTTGTTTCAACATGGTCGTAGTATACACTATGTTATTAACGCCTCGTTTATAAACACCTTCGAACACTATAGCGCTACCTTCCTTTAGCCTGTATAAATTGTTCGAGTATATACGAGATACCACCACCCTTTTGTGTCTTTGGAATGGTTTACATTATCAGTGGAACAACTCTTGCGGTCATATCATTTATTGCGTTAACAGTTGTCACTGCAGATCAACACCTAGTTGCCGTTATCTTACGCTTGCAATATGTACAAAGAGCTGGTTACACCCAAACTTTATGCCATTGGTCTGTTTTCATCTGGGTTACCTGTTTGTCTGCTGTCATAATAAGGATGATTTCTAACGGAGTATTATTCTGCATTTTGGTAATCTAGACGTTACCAGAATTTAGCTTATGGCTTCGTAAGTATTTCACGGTAACAGAAACTATCGTCCTATTGAACTTTGCCTTAAACCCGATCATCTATAGCTGGGCAATTTGGACAGATAGGGAAAAGGAGAAGGAACCAAGGAAGACAAAACGCTGAACTACAAAAGTAATAGAACAAAAATCTCATTAGTTTGTCTTCGAAAAGACAACATGTTTTGAGGACGTTCATGGACGTTGCTCCCACACACTTTTTCTATATGCATGTGAGCGCGCGCTCGGCCATCGGTGGTGATGACATCCAGCTGATCTGAGGCAAAAGGTTAGCCAATCAGATTGGAGAAAATTTGTAAAACTGAGGTGAAACTTTATCGAAATTATTGATTTTCAGGCCACCAAATGAAAAAGGAATAACGTTAACTCTGACTCGTCCCCAGTCGTCTCTCTCTGTCGCTCGCAAAGCATTAAGGGAAGGAAGAAAGAAGAGGAAGAGACGACGTCTCCTTTCTTTCTTCCTTCCCTTGATGCTTTGCGTGCGATAGAGCAATAGAGAGAGACGACTGGGGACGAGTCAGCATTTAACTAATAAGTTTTGTATTTTTTATGTTTTTTTTCTTCATACCCTTCATGATGCCTCAGTTTTGCACTGACGTCTTTCCTAAGTCATTATTTGAGATCAGCTGAAATATTTGAATATTCACAATTTAATGGACAACGGAGAAACAAATGCACGTCAAATATCTTATACTTAAATTATTTATTCTATTTAACATTTTTTATTTTTTCATTTTACTTCTAATATGATGCGCGATGTACTTTTATCGTGCAATTTTTTTTCTGACTCAAAACATATTCTGCTCGTGAATTAAATTCATAAATTCCAACTGAATACATAAATTTCCAATAATGTAATTAATAGATTATTATTTACGGCTTTTGATAAATCTGACGATAATGACCATCTCCTAGGCGAATGAATTCGTAATATCATTAACCTTTAATTGTTTACATATAATAATGCGACTTCTTTACGAAAATATCAAATTTGTAATTGGCAGACGGACCTGACAGAGGTTTGGTTCCTGCCTAACGCAGGCTAGGAATTATGTTGGCGTAAATGTTTTGAACCATTAATTTCGTTGTGATGACTTAGGAGTTAGGTTTTCCAGCTGCACAGGCTGCAAACAACCCTTTTCATCTTATGACGGTTCCCAGAATTGAATTATCCATCACCGCGGTGCCGGAAAATGGCTGAAAAGTGGCAGCGCAACCCTCCGTGCTTTTCGAATGGTCAATGTCATTCTCATACAACCTCGTAGAACCACAGTACCCTCTTTCCTCACAAAAAAAGCCATATATCCATACTGTGCCACAAGAATTTTCATCTGTTTGCCACCCTTTTCATTGCTACCCGCTGTAAGATAACAGTAGACAACAGAAATAGGGCAGTAGCACCTCCCATCAATCAATAAATTGGGTCAGTATCTTTATATTCTCTGAGTGGCAGCAGCGTATCGCCCCTATTTCCCGGTATGCATTTACTATGTCTCGATCAGCGCGTAGCAGTGAAAAGAGTGCTGATGGTTCTTAAGGGTTTTTCTTTGGAAAGGTATACGTTGCAGGATATCTTGCATCAGACATCTCAGTTGTAATCTCTTGCAGCGCTGTAATTCCTGAAGAGTACAGATTATTTTTAATAGCTTGTAAGTGCAATTATTCTAGAAAACAAAATCTCCAACCGATTATATGTCATTAAAGGGTAAAGCTATATTGGAAAAAATGAACGGTATTTGCTATCGTATGCCAAATTCATTAACATGGCCGGTGGAAATTCAAATTTTCACAATGAACCCGTACCTGGACCGGGCGGCCGCGATCTTCGGGAAGAATGGCGTGTGGCAAGGGCCGTACGGCTTTAAGCGAGAGTAGGGCCGTACAAATCCGTACAGCCCTTCTCGAATCCGTACAGCCCTGTTCGAATCCGCGTGGACTTTCTCTTTTGTAGCTTTTATTTACTATTTTTGTTCATCCTTTTTCTTCTTTTTCTAATTATTATTTTTCTTTTCACGAGGGTCATATGATAAAATGCTTATTGACTGAGTTAGCTCGAGCCGCCTACGAAAAATATTTGGCTCTCGGTCATGTGTATGGACCCTCGCTGCGCCCGTGCCGTACGGCATCATCTCGAACCAAATATTTTCCAGTACGGCCCTCGAAAGAAAAAAAAAACCACGGCGGCCAATAAGTACATATTATTAGCAATGACAGCAAGTATGAGCTTTTAGAGTAATATAGCCGAAGTATTTACGTTAGCTTGCAACAAGCAGTAGATTATTGCCAACAAAATACAAGGATGAGAACAATGCCCGTAGAAAGCAAAAAATAGTAATCCTTCTGC